>JAWQFJ010001429.1:35583-45583 GCA_034096865.1 Theodoxus fluviatilis
AGGAGGTAAGGGTTGAAGGGAGGTAAGGGTTGGGTGGAGGTCAGGGTTGGGAAGAGGTAAGGGTTGGGAGGAGGTAAGGGTTGGGGGAGGTATGGGTTGGGGGGAGATGAGGGTTGGAAGGAGGTAAGGGTTGGGAGGTAAGGGTTGGGAGGAGGTAAGGGTTAGGAGGAGGTAAGGGTTGGGGAGAGGTAAGGGTTGGAAGAAGGTAAGGGTTGGGAGGTAAGCGTTAGGAGGAGGTAAGGGTTGGGAGGAGATAAGGGTTGGGGAGAGGTAAGGGTTGGGAGGAGATAAGAGTTGGGAGAAGGTAAGGTTTGGGAGGAGATAAGGGTTGGGAAGAGGTAAGGTTGGGGAGAGGTAAGGGTTGGGAGGAGGTAAAGTTGGGGAGAGGTAAGGGTTGGGAGGTAAGGGTTGGGAGGAGATAAGGGTTGGGAGGAGGTAAGGGTTGGGAGGAGGTAAGGATTGGGAGGAGGTAAGGGTTGGGTGAAGATAAGGATTGGGAGGTTGGCAGAGTTGGGGGAAGGTAAGGGTTGGGGAGAGGTAAGGGTTGGGAGGAGGTAAGGGTTGGGAGAAGGTAAGGACTGGGAGGAGGTAAGAGTTGAGAGGAAAATACTGTAAATTCAATTGCATGAATTCTAAGGCGCCTGCATTCAAATGTTAGAGATCAGCGTGTCACGTGATGCTTGTGTATTTGCATGTAAAGTATATGCAACTCTCATCAGAGCATTGGAGGAGTGCATCACCAGGTGCCGCCACCAAACTGGAAGGTCTTGCTTTGTTCAGACTTGTGACCTCTTCGCTGTCGACCTTTTTTCCTGCTGTCAGCGGCGCTGCGGTTTCTGCTCCAGCGCTCGCTCTCACATCCCGTCTAAACATCGACCTCTTTCCAAGATGGCGGACCCGGCGAAGAACACTGACGGGACAAAGCAAGGTGCCAAAGGTAGGTGCCAAAGCAAGGTGCCAAAGGTAGGTGACAAAGCAAGGTGACAAGGCAAGGTGACAAAGCAAGGTGACAAAGCAAGGTGACAAAGCAAGGTGACAAGGCAAGGTGACAAAGCAAGGTGACAAAGCAAGGTGACAAAGCAAGGTGACAAGGCAAGGTGACAAGGCAAGGTGACAAGGCAAGGTGACAAGGCAAGGTGACAAAGCAAGGTGACAAGGCAAGGTGACAAAGCAAGGTGACAAGGCAAGGTGACAAAGCAAGGTGACAAAGCAAGGTGACAAGGCAAGGTGACAAAGCAAGGTGACAAAGCAAGGTGACAAAGCAAGGTGACAAGGCAAGGTGACAAGGCAAGGTGACAAGGCAAGGTGACAAAGCAAGGTGACAAAGCAAGGTGACAAGCAAGGTGACAAAGCAAGGTGACAAAGCAAGGTGACAAGGCAAGGTGACAAGGCAAGGTGACAAAGCAAGGTGACAAAGCAAGGTGACAAAGCAAGGTGACAAGGCAAGGTGACAAAGCAAGGTGACAAAGCAAGGTGACAAAGCAAGGTGACAAAGGCAAGGTGACAAAGCAAGGTGACAAAGCAAGGTGACAAGGCAAGGTGACAAAGCAAGGTGACAAAGCAAGGTGACAAAGCAAGGTGACAAAGCAAGGTGACAAAGCAAGGTGACAAAGCAAGGTGACAAAGCAAGGTGACAAAGCAAGGTGACAAAGCAAGGTGACAAGGCAAGGTGACAAAGCAAGGTGACAAAGCAAGGTGACAAAGCAAGGTGACAAAGCAAGGTGACAAGGCAAGGTGACAAAGCAAGGTGACAAAGCAAGGTGACAAAGGTAGGTGACAAAGCAAGGTGACAAAGCAAGGTGACAAAGCAAGGTGACAAAGCAAGGTGACAAAGCAAGGTGACAAAGCAAGGTGACAAAGGTAGGTGACAAAGCAAGGTGACAAAGCAAGGTGACAAAGCAAGGTGACAAAGCAAGGTGACAAGCAAAGTGACAAAGGTAGGTGACAAGGCAAGGTGACAAGGCAAGGTGACAAGGCAAGGTGACAAAGCAAGGTGACAAAGCAAGGTGACAAGGCAAGGTGACAAAGCAAGGTGACAAAGGCAAGGTGACAAAGCAAGGTGACAAAGCAAGGTGACAAAGCAAGGTGACAAAGCAAGGTGACAAAGGTAGGTGACAAAGCAAGGTGACAAAGCAAGGTGACAAAGCTAGGTGACAAAGCAAGGTGACAAAGCAAGGTGACAAAGGTAGGTGACAAAGCAAGGTGACAAAGCAAGGTGACAAGGCAAGGTGACAAAGCAAGGTGACAAAGCAAGGTGACAAAGCAAGGTGACAAGGCAAGGTGACAAAGCAAGGTGACAAAGCAAGGTGACAAAGCAAGGTGACAAAGCAAGGTGACAAAGGTAGGTGACAAAGCAAGGTGACAAAGCAAGGTGACAAAGCAAGGTGACAAAGCAAGGTGACAAAGCAAGGTGACAAAGCAAGGTGACAAAGCAAGGTGACAAAGCAAGGTGACAAGGCAAGGTGACAAAGCAAGGTGACAAAGCAAGGTGACAAAGCAAGGTGACAAAGCAAGGTGACAAAGCAAGGTGACAAAGCAAGGTGACAAAGCAAGGTGACAAAGCAAGGTGACAAGGCAAGGTGACAAAGCAAGGTGACAAAGCAGGTGACAAAGCAAGGTGACAAAGCAAGGTGACAAAGCAAGGTGACAAAGCAAGGTGACAAAGCAAGGTGACAAAGCAAGGTGACAAAGCAAGGTGACAAAGCAAGGTGACAAAGCAAGGTGACAAAGCAAGGTGACAAAGCAAGGTGACAAAGCAAGGTGACAAAGCAAGGTGACAAAGCAAGGTGACAAAGCAAGGTGACAAAGCAAGGTGACAAAGGTAGGTGACAAAGCAAGGTGACAAAGCAAGGTGACAAAGCAAGGTGACAAGGCAAGGTGACAAGGCAAGGTGACAAAGCAAGGTGACAAAGGTAGGTGACAAAGCAAGGTGACAAAGCAAGGTGCCAAAGCAAAGTGACAAAGGTAGATGACAAAGCAAGGTGACAAAGCAAGGTGCCAAAGCAAAGTGACAAAGGCAGGTGACTAAGGTAGGTGACAAAGCAAGGTGACAAAGCAAGGTGACAAAGCAAGGTGACAAGGCAAGGTGACAAAGCAAGGTGACAAAGCAAGGTGACAAAGCAAGGTGACAAAGCAAGGTGACAAAGCAAGGTGACAAAGCAAGGTGACAAAGCAAGGTGACAAAGCAAGGTGACAAAGCAAGGTGACAAAGCAAGGTGACAAAGCAAGGTGACAAAGCAAGGTGACAAAGCAAGGTGACTAAGGTAGGTGACAAAGCAAGGTGACAAAGCAAGGTGACAAAGCAAGGTGACAAAGCAAGGTGACAAAGCAAGGTGACAAAGCAAGGTGACAAAGCAAGGTGACAAAGCAAGGTGACAAAGCAAGGTGACAAAGCAAGGTGACAAAGCAAGGTGACAAAGCAAGGTGACAAAGCAAGGTGACAAAGCAAGGTGACAAAGCAAGGTGACAAGGCAAGGTGACAAAGCAAGGTGACAAAGCAAGGTGACAAAGCAAGGTGACAAAGCAAGGTGACAAAGCAAGGTGACAAAGCAAGGTGACAAAGCAAGGTGCCAAAGCAAGGTGACAAAGCAAGGTGACAAAGCAAGGTGACAAAGCAAGGTGACAAAGCAAGGTGACAAAGCAAGGTGACAAAGCAAGGTGACAAAGCAAGGTGACAAAGCAAGGTGACAAAGCAAGGTGACAAAGCAAGGTGACAAGGCAAGGTGACAAGGCAAGGTGACAAAGCAAGGTGACAAAGCAAGGTGACAAAGCAAGGTGACAAAGCAAGGTGACAAAGCAAGGTGACAAAGCAAGGTGACAAAGCAAGGTGACAAAGCAAGGTGACAAAGCAAGGTGACAAAGCAAGGTGACAAAGCAAGGTGACAAAGCAAGGTGACAAAGCAAGGTGACAAAGCAAGGTGACAAAGCAAGGTGACAAGGCAAGGTGACAAAGCAAGGTGACAAAGCAAGGTGACAAAGCAAGGTGACAAAGCAAGGTGACAAAGCAAGGTGACAAGGCAAGGTGACAAGGCAAGGTGACAAGGCAAGGTGACAAGGCAAGGTGACAAGGCAAGGTGACAAAGCTAGGTGACAAAGCAAGGTGACAAAGCAAGGTGACAAAGCAAGGTGACAAAGCAAGGTGACAAGGCAAGGTGACAAAGCAAGGTGACAAAGCAAGGTGACAAAGCAAGGTGACAAAGGTAGGTGACAAAGCTGACGGATTCTTTGTTTGGGATCTGCATGACAAACTCACTGAACCTCTGAGCAGCTCACTCAGGGGCTGCTGTTAGATTTCCAGTTGTTGTTCAACCCAGCAGCCCTCCACACGACCATTACATGTAATACACTAGAGCTGCTTTAAATGAACTTGTCAGTACTATACGCCATGAAAGGGAGAGGCATTGTTGGCAGGAGCTTAAGCTGGACATACAAGAAAAGCCAGATTTAAGAAGTTCTATCTTTACTGCCGTGGACCACACTAGATTTGCTCAAAACTTCTCCAGGGAATGTGCAAAATTCATAGCTACAAAGCAATGGCACTGCTGGAATAAATACATGTAAACGATGCTACATCTCGTATAATTTGTTTTTACTCCTTTCCTTACAAGCATGGTATCTGCCACGATAACATTTGTATACGCAAATAGTATCAAGGAGTGAGTCCACTTTGCTATCTCTGCGCTTATCAATGAATGATGAATGAGGAAATGAAAAAACGAACGAAAAACGAGCGAATGAGAAATAAATAAGTTAATTAATGAATCGATGTACCCACAAATAAATATATATTCATTAAATAGAACAACAAAGCAAATATACTCAAGAACTTGAACAAATAAACAATTTATCACGCAACCAAACGAACGACATTTGGAAGCAAACGAATCTAAAACGAGATTCTTATGTCTCTGTCGAGGTAGATTATCAACCGCTTGCCCACACACTGTTTCTATAATTTATGTAGACTTTCTACCCATCGTCCACACTGTTTCTATATATAGGCTTTCTACCCATCGTCCACACACTGATTCTATATATAGACTTTCTACCCATCGTCCACACACTGTTTCTATATATAGACATTCTACCTATCGTCCACACACTGTTTCTACATATAGACATGCTACCCATCGTTCACACATTTTTTCTATATATAGACTTTCTACCCATCGTCCACACACTGTTTCTATATATAGACTTTCTACCCATCGTCCACACTGTTTCTATATATAGACTTTCTACCCATCGTCCACACTGTTTCTATATATAGACTTTCTACCCATCGTCCACACACTGTTTCTATATATAGACTTTCTACCCATCGTCCACACACTGTTTCTATATATAGACATTCTACCCATCGTCCACACTGTTTCTATATATAGACTTTCTACCCATTGTCCACTCACTGTTTCTATATATAGACTTTCTACCCATTGTCCACACACTGTTTCTATATATAGACTTTCTACCCATCGTCCACAGTTTCTATATACAGTCGAGACCGGATGTAAGAAAGTCGTCGGGACCCAATTTTTGTCTTTCATACATCCGGTCTTTACTAAATCCGGTTAACCGGATGTATGAAAATATTGAGGATCGACTTTCATACATCCGGCCACGCATCTTTTACTTGATAAAAGTAGTTTTTTTCATATCATTTTTGTTTTTATTTGGGGGTTTTTAATGTTTAAATGTTTCGATACATATCCTAGTTAGAAGAAAAGGTTTGTGAATAACAAGTGGAAAGTACACGTACTTACATACACACAATCAGGACAACCGGGAGAAAGAGCAACTGTTTGTGTAAGGAACTGTTCTGATTTGCATGTACCGTGCACTCTCCGCCCCCCTCTTTCTCTCTGTATATGTGTGCGCGCGTACGTGCGTCCGTGTGTTTGTGTGTGGCACAACTGTATTGTGTGTGTTCCCTCCAGAACCCTTTTGCGCTTTTGACGATGTTTTTGGTCGTGAAAACTTTGTAAGGACCGTTGGCGTAGCAAAGAAAAATGTCTGATTTCTCTCTCTCTCTCTCTCTCTCTCTCTCTCTCTCTCTCTCTCTCTCTCTCTCTCTCACTCTCATCTCTCTCTCTCTCTCTCTCTCTCTCTCTCTCTCTCTCTCTCTCTCTCTCTCTCTAAAACGCACACGTTTATAGCACACACTGGATACAAAAAAGCGAGTTAAACTTAAAACCAGTTTAATGGATAAAAACAACAACATAAAAAACAACAACTGAGTCACACCCAAGACCAATGCCTCTGGTTTTTATTGTACAAAAAATGCCTTCCTGGGCTATTATGGCTCTTCAGTCATGACAAATTTATAACAGGTTAAAATGACTGAATAGACAAACGAAACAGATTATTAATGGAGTTAAACATAAAATCTGTTTAATGGATAAAATCAACAACAACAACAAGATCATAAAAAACAACATAACATAATACAACAACATAAAATACAACAACATAAAAAGAACATAAAAAGATAACAACTGATTCACATCCATGACCAATATCTCTGGTTATAAATGTAACCAAAATGCCTTCTGGGCTGTTATGAGTTTTCGTGACGAATTTATAACATGCTAAAAAAATGACTGAATGGACAAAAAAATGAAACAGACTAACTCATTTACAGCTATAGAATCTGGATAAAAATCAGTTGGTGGGGAAGTTTTCAGGGCATCCTCATTTAGACTACCTTTGAGGACACCACCCGCTCAAATTGGCCACAGACATTTCGGAGGTAAATGTTCTCCTCGGACCTGTCTACCCCCTTCATCGGGAAAAGGGGTGGGTGTGGCAGCCATCTCCGCGAGCATTCGGAAGTGGCTGTGCACACCACAATGGTGGTTTGAAGGAGGGTGGCAGCCGCGAATATATCTACATCCGACCCCCATGAACGGGGTCGGAGGGTGTTGTGAGCGAGATAATCACCTACATCTCCATCCACGTATGCAGAGAAAGCCTGGTGATTCCTGCATATGATGTTGATTATTTTTTCTCGGACAACCATGTGCTCGGCCTGGCTACCACATAAGTCAAGGCTTATGGCACGGTGCAGGCAGTTCCCATCCTATACAATGTGGTTTAACTCTGAAGGGACCTCAAGATCTTGGGTTGGACACCGTTCGGGCAAAAACAAAGGGCCCGAAAGGCCCAATCTTGCACACTGGCGAACCCTTCATTCCACATTAGTGGGGGGAAAGGCTAGCGGCTGCCCCTCGTGTGCACCACAAAAGTTTACTTCTCCTTCTTCCCCGTCTTCCAGTTTTCTTTTCTTTCCGCTACAACTGCCCCGGTCTCTGCCCTCTCTTACTCCCTCCCTCTCCTCTCTTCCCAAGTCCCTCTCACTCCCTTCGCTTTCCCATGTCCTTCCAAACTCCTTTCTCTCCTTTCTCCTCCCCCCTGTGTCTCCCGTCTCATCCCAAGTCCCTCTTTCTCCACTCTCCTTTCCCCTCTCTCTCGTCCGCTCTCCTCTCACGCAACTCCCTTCTCCCTCTCCTCCTATTCCACTGTCTGTTTAAAAAAAGTCTTACACCCGTGTTTGCTTTCCAAAGTCATCCCAAGTCCCTCTTTCTCCTGTCTGTTTCCCACTCTGTCTCGTCTCCTCTCTTTCTATGCCCCTTCCACCTTACCTTCCACTCATGCCACTTCCTCCTCCCTCTCCTCCCAGGGCACTTCCTCCTTCCTCTCCTCCCAGGCCACTTCCTTCCTCTCCTCCCAGGCCACTTCTTCCTTCTTCTCCTCCCAGGGCACTTCCTTCTTCCTCTCCTCCAAGGGCATTTCCTCCTTCCTCTCCTCCTAGAGCACTTTCTTCTTCCTCTCCTCCAAGGGCACTTCCTCCTTCCTCTCCTTCCAGGGCACTTCCTCCTCCCCTTCCACTCCCGCCACTTCCTCCTCCCATGCCACTTCCTCCTCCTCCTCCCATGCCACTTCCTCCTCCCTCTCCTCCCACGGAACTTCCGTCTTCCTCTCTTCCAATGCCACTATCTCTTTCAAAAAAATCTGAAACACGTGTCTGTTTTTTGGAATCCTCAATGTGGCGTAAGAGCATCTCTTTGGACCCATTGAAGCATTTGATCAGTTCCGTCTTTCCTGTCAGCATACAAAAGTTGCTTATGACCGTTGCGGACGCCATAGCCTCTCTTGATGACACCTGGGGCATTTCTTCGTCTTCTTCCTCTGAAGATGCATCGGAATCTGGGATTCTGGAAGTGCACGGTTCTGCTGCTACATCCGGTGCAGCTGTTGGATCCTCGGTGAGCACTTCCTCATCAACAATGAAGTAATCAGATGGGGGGACGTTCCACTCCTGAAACAGGCGAGAAAGGAGCGGCTCCACTTCCTGCAGGTCTTTCTCAAGGCAGGGTTCTGAATCTGATGTTGTCTGGTCATCTGAGGAATGACGGAAGCCAGCGTTGCGAAAGCAGTGGGCAATGGTGTCTGTAGTGACCCTTTTCCCATGACTGCGTCGTTATGTGTATGGCATCAAGAAGAGTTGGCTGGTAGGTACCTCCTCCGCCCTCAGTGCAGGCGAGATGGTTCAAACACATGGACCTCCTGTACTTCACTTTGAAATTGTGAATGATGCCCGCATCAAGGGGCTGGAGTTTCGATGTCGCATTTGGCGGAAGGAACAGTACCTCGACTGCACGGAGATCAGGCAATTTGTGACTGGAACAGTTGTCCATCACGAGTAGGATCTTCCTATTTTGCCTTTCCATGTCTCTGTCAAACTGAATTAGCCAGGGTTCGAAGATTTCGTTTGTCATCCAAGCAGATGCGTTGCTGTCATATTGCACAGGCAAACCTTTCTTGACGTGTTTGAGGCATCTCGGATTCGCGTATTTGCCAATAAAGATTGGCTGACGCTTGTCTTCACACACACACACACACACACACACACACACACACACACACACACACACACACACATACACACACACACATACATACACACACACACACACGCAGTCATTAACCCATTCACTCACACACACAACACACATACACACACACACACACACACACACACACACACACACACGCACGCACACACACACACACACACACACACACACACACACACACATTTTACTCAACTGTAGATATCTGAAGTTTCAGCAACTGTAACAATTGAATTTTCGGTAAATATGTGGATTTCGGGAAATAAAGAATTAATGTCCGAAATCGCCACGAAATCCATTTGGATTTCGGAAATATGATTTTTTTAAATACCGAAATCCGCGGATTTCGATGTTTAGATTGTAAATACCGAAATCCACTGTATTCCGGTAAATAAATACCGAAATCGGCGGATTTGGGTATTTAATTCTTTATTTACCGAAATCCACGGAATCCACGCTTGATTCCGGTGGATTCCGGTGGATTCCTGTGGATTCCGTGGATTGACCCCCTAAATCAAAGGCCATCTGTGTTCGGGATTTGTGTGGACTGTCCTCTCCTGCCTTTATGATTTTAAGGCGCTCAGACAATGTCAACACTCTACGTTTGCCTGTAACTTTCGCTTTGCTGTGCGGGTCCGCCATTTTGCAAGTTCGAGTCGCTATGGAAGGAAAATTACTCTCACCACAATTTGGTGACTTGTGTCTACTTTCGTGTTCTTGCTGTGCGGGTCCGCCATTTTGCAAGTTCGAGTCGCTATGGAAGGGAAATTACTCTCACCACACTTTGGTGACTTGGGTCTACTTTCGTGTTCTTACAACCGGTCTTGCAACAACACATTTGTGCTGCTCGGGACCAGAGATTTGCTTTCATACAACCGGACTTTTATACATCCGATTTTCATACAACCGGAAAATTCTAAGTAATAACAAAGAGTAGCTTCTGCCGGGACCCTGCCTGCCCCTTTCATACATCCAGACTTTCATACATCCGGTGTTTTATACATCCGATCTATACTGTATAGGCTTTCTACCCATTGTCCACACACTGTTTCTATATATAGACATTCTACCCATCGTCCACACTGTTT
>JAWQFJ010001429.1:50583-68005 GCA_034096865.1 Theodoxus fluviatilis
GTGTTTGTGCATGCGTGCACTTGTGTTTGTGCATGCGTGCACTTGTGTTTGTGCATGCATGCAATTGTAATTGTGCATGTGTGCACTTGTGTTTGTGCATGCGTGCACTTGTGTTTGTGCACGCATGCACTTGTGCTTGTGCACGCGTGCACTTGTGTTTGTGCATGCGTGCACTTGTGTTTGTGTGTGCGTGCACTTGTGTTTGTGCATGCGTGCAATTGTAATTGTGAACGCGTGCACTTTTGTTTGTGCATGCATGCACCTGTGTTTGTGCATGCGTGCACCCGTGTTTGTGTATGTACGCACTTGTGTTTGTGCCTGCGTGCACTTGTGTTTGTGCAAGCGTGCACTTGTGTTTGTGCATGCGTGCACTTGTGTTTGTGCATGCGTGCAATTGTAATTGTGCATGCGTGCACTTGTGTTTGTGCATGCGTGCACTTGTGTTTGTGCATGCGTGCACTTGTGTTTGTGCATGCGTGCAATTGTAATTGTGCATGCGTGCACTTGTGTTTGTGCAAGCGTGCATTTGTGTTTGTGCATGCGTGCAATTGTAATTGTTCATGCGTGCACTTGTGTTTGTGCAAGCATGCATTTGTGTTTGTGCAAGCGTGCACGCGTTCAAGTGTGTCATGTGATAAAACGTGCATGTGTGTGAGTGCGTGCGTGTGTGCGCGTGCGTGTGTATGTGAGTGTATGTGTGTGAGTGAGTGTGTGAGTATGAGTGAGAGTGTGTGCATGTCTGTGTGTGTATTTGTGTATGTATATATGTGCGCGCGCTCGCGAGCACATGTATATGTGTATGTGCCAAGGTGTGTGTGTGTGCGGGCGTTCGTGTACATGTGTGTGCGTGTGTGTGCGTGTATGCATATGTGCTCGCGCGCACGTGTGTGTTTATGTGTTTGTATGTGTGCGTGCATGCGTGCTTTAGCATGCGTGTGTTTGTATGTGTGTGTATGTTCTGTGCACCTCTGTGTGTGTGTGTGTGTGTGTGTGTGTGTGTGTGTGTGTGTGTGAGTGTGTGAGTGAGTGAGTGAGTGAGTGAGTGAGTGAGTGAGTGAGTGAGTGAGTGAGTGAGTGAGTGAGTGAGTGAGTGAGTGAGTGAGTGAGTGAGTGAGTGAGTGAGTGAGTGAGTGAGTGAGTGAGTGAGTGAGTGAGTGAGTGAGTGAGTGAGTGAGTGAGTGAGTGAGTGAGTGAGTGAGTGAGTGAGTGAGTGAGTGAGTGAGTGAGTGAGTGAGTGAGTGAGTGAGTGAGTGAGTGAGTGTGCGTGTGTATGTGTGTGTATGTGTGTGTGTGAGTGTGCGTGTGCGTGGCGTGTAAGATTTGAATGTGTCAAAAACGGCATAACAATGAATGGGAGGAAAAACTCGATGACGATCGAAATCAACCAAAATAATTTTTCAAGCAAGATTATTTGCAGGTGGCTGCGGTAAGTTAAGCAAGTGTGGGCGTTATTAATCTTCTATGCTGCTGGTTTCTTTCACTGCTGTAGTGGAATACGTCTCCTGTTTATAAACACGCAAAAACTGTGTAACACGTCTTGACACACTGAAGTCAATGCAGGACTTCATCTAAAACAGCAGAAACTATGATTGTCATTTCCTGTAGTTGCGTCCCATACATTGTGGAGCATTGAGGTCTGGAGCGTTCCATTTCAGGCTGCTGGGTGAGGGACACGACCCAGCCTGCCCCGCGCAGCCTCAACTCGCGGTGCCTGCGGGAGGGAGCATGGTGGAGAGCTGCCTGCCTCTTCTGGCGGAGCTCCAGAGAAATGTTGGACAACAGTTTTGATTTGCCTTTCCAACCGTGTTTTGTCGAATAAACAACGTACCACCAAGTCACGCCCGTGGTTGTTTTGTAACTGCATGGGTGCACTGGAACTGAGGTGTACTGGAACTGGGGTGTACTGGAACTGGGGCGCACTGGAACTGGGACGGACTGGAACTGGGGTGTACTGGAATTGGGGTGTACTAGAACTGGGGCGCACTGGAACTGGGGTGTACTGGAACTGGGGTGCACTGGAACTGGGGTGTACTGAAACTGGGGCGCACTGGAACTGGGGCGGACTGGAACTGGGGTGTACTGGAACTAGGATGCACTGGAACTGGGGTGCACTGAAACTGGGGTGCACTGGAACTGGGGTGCACTGGAACTGGGGCGCACTGGAACTGGGGCGTACTGGAACTGGGGTGCACTGGAACTGGGGTGCACTGGCACTGGGGTGCACTGGAACTGGGGTGTAATGGCACTGGGATGTAATGGCACTGGAGTGTACTGGAACTGGAGTGTACTGGAACTGGGGTGTACTGGAACTAGGGTGCACTGGAACTGGGGTGCACTGGAACTGGGTGTACTGGAACTGGGGTGTACTGGAACTGGGGTGTACTGGAACTGGGGCGCACTGGAACTGGGGCGCACTGGAACTGGGGCGGACTGGAACTGGGGTGTACTGGAACTGGGGTGCACTGGAACTGGGGCGCACTGGAACTGGGGTGTACTGGAACTGGGGTGCACTGGAACTGGGGCGTACTGGAACTGGGGTGCACTGGAACTGGGGTGTACTGGCACTGGGGTGCACTGGAACTGGGGCGTACTGGAACTGGGGTGCACTGGAACTGGGGTGTACTGGAACTGGGGTGCACTGGAACTGGGGTGTACTGGAACTGGGGTGTACTGGCACTGGGGTGCACTGGAACTGGGGTGTACTGGCACTGGGGTGTACTGGAACTGGGGTGCACTGGAACTGGGGTGTACTGGCACTGGGGTGCACTGGAACTGGGGTGTACTGGCACTGGGGTGCACTGGAACTGGGGCGTACTGGAACTGGGGTGCACTGGAACTGGGGTGTACTGGAACTGGGGTGACTGGCACTGGAGTGTACTGGCACTGGAGTGTACTGGCACTGGAGTGTACTGGCACTGGAGTGTACTGGCACTGGAGTGTACTGGAACTGGGGCGCACTTTAACTGGGGTGCACTTTTACTGGGGCGCACTGGAACTGGGGCACACTGGAACTGGGGCGCACTGGAACTGGGGCGCACTGGAACTGGGGTGTACAGGCACTGGGGTGCACTGGAACTGGGGCGCACTGGCACTGGGGTGTACTGGAACTGGGGTGTACTGGCACTGGGGTGTACTGGAACTGGGGTGCACTGGAACTGGGGCGCACTGGAACTGGGGTGCACTGGAACTGGGGCGCACTGGAACTGGGGCGCACTGGCACTGGGGTGCACTGGAACTGGGGCGCACTGGAACTGGGGTGCACTGGAATTGGGGTGCATTGGAACTGGGGCGCACTGGAACTGGGGTGCACTGGAACTGGGGCGCACTGGAACTGGGGCGCACTGGAACTGGGGCGCACTGGAACTGGGGTGCACTGGAACTGGGGCGCACTGGCACTGGGGTGCACTGGAATTGGGGTGCATTGGAACTGGGGCGCACTGGAACTGGGGCGCACTGGAACTGGGGTGCACTGGAATTGGGGCGCACTGGAACTGGGGCGCACTGGCACTGGGGTGCACTGGAATTGGGGTGCATTGGAACTGGGGCGCACTGGAACTGGGGCGCACTGGAACTGGGGTGCACTGGAATTGGGGCGCACTGGAACTGGGGCGCACTGGCACTGGGGTGCACTGGAATTGGGGCGCACTGGAACTGGGGCGCACTGGCACTGGGGTGCACTGGAACTGGGGCGCACTGGAACTGGGGTGCACTGGCACTGGAGTGTACTGGAACTGGAGTGTACTGGAACTGGGGTGCACTGGAACTGGGGCGCACTGGAACTGGGGTGTACTAGAACTAGGGTGCACTGGAACTGGGGTGCAATGCGTCCATCCGAATACCCCGGGTAACGATTCACTTCAGTATAAAAATATACAGGGAACAGCGCTGCCGCAGGCATAGTACACTCCTTGTTGATGTGGGACAGGATACACGCACACACACACACACACACGCTCACGCACGCACACACACACGCACGCACAGACAGAGAATGAGAGAGAGGGGTGGGTGGGTGGTGATGGAGCGGGAAGATGGGTAGAGGCAGAGAGAGAGAAAAAAGATAGCGACAGAAAAAGAGAATGAAATGTGTGTTTGTATGTTTGTGCGTGGTTTAGTTTATTGGTAGGTTTGTGGTGTGTGATTGTTGGTATGTTTGTGCGAGGTTTAGTTTATTGGTAGGTTTTACTGTATGTGTTAGTATGTTTGTGCGTGGTTTAGTTTATTGGTAAGTTTTACTCTGTGTGTTTGTATGTTTGTGTGTGGTTAAGGTTATTGGTAGGTTTTACTGTGTGTGTTTGTATATTTGTGTGTGGTTAGGTTATTGATAGGTTTTACTCAGTGTGCTTGTATGATAATGCGTGGTTTAGGTTATTAATAGGTTTTACTGCGTGTGTTTGTATGTTTGTGTGTGGTTTAGGTTATTGGTAGGTTTTACTGTGTGTGTTTGTAAGTGTCTTAGTTTATTGATAGGTTTTACTGTATGTGTTCGCATGTTTGTGTGTTTGTATGTCTATTGATAGGTTACAAAGGGTAGTATAAAAGCGGGAACGATGCTGTGAAGTGAAATTACACCACCACATTATGTCAAAGTTTTATTTTAAGAAATTCACGTTGCGTAATGACTTACATTTCCAAAAAGCTTTTTGTTTATTAGACCCCAAAATCCGAGTTGCACAGGAAAACTTCACATACCCTTCACCTTCATTTCCTGTTTTTGGTAACAAGCACATCGATGTGGTTGACCATTAGCCAGTAACGTTCTTGTGAAAGTGCAAACCCAGCCAGGGAGGAAAGGTGGGACTTGATTTATTTAGAGTCTTTGTCCCCATAATGTTGAACCACTCAGAATAGCAGCCATGTCTACTGCTCTGTCCACTCAGAATAGCAGCCATGTCTATTGTCCTATCCACTCAGAATAGCAGCCATGTCTACTGCTCTGTCCACTCAGAATAGCAGCCATGTCTACTGCTCTATCCACTCAGAATAGCAGCCATGTCTACTGCTCTATCCACTCAGAATAGCAGCCATGTCTACTGCTCTGTCCACTCAGAATAGCAGCCATGTCTACTGCTCTGTCCACTCAGAATAGCAGCCATGTCTACTGCTCTATCCACTCAGAATAGCAGCCATGTCTACTGCTCTATCCACTCAGAATAGCAGCCATGTCTACTGCTCTATCCACTCAGAATAGCAGCCATGTCTACTGCTCTATCCACTCAGAATAGCAGCCATGTCTACTGCTCTATCCACTCAGAATAGCAGCCATGTCTACTGCTCTATCCACTCAGAATAGCAGCCATGTCTACTGCTCTATCCACTCAGAATAGCAGCCATGTCTACTGCTCTATCCACTCAGAATAGCAGCCATGTCTACTGCTCTATCCACTCAGAATAGCAGCCATGTCTACTGCTCTATCCACTCAGTATAGCAGCCATGTCTACTGCTCTATCCACTCAGAATAGCAGCCATGTCTATTGTTCTATCCACTCAGAATAGCAGCCATGTCTACTGCTCTGTCCACTCAGAATAGCAGCCATGGCTACTGCTCTGTCCACTCAGAATAGCAGCCATGTCTACTGCTCTGTCCACTCAGAATAGCAGCCATGTCTACTGCTCTGTCCACTCAGAATAGCAGCCATGTCTACTGCTCTATCCACTCAGAATAGCAGCCATGTCTACTGCTCTATCCACTCAGAATAGCAGCCATGTCTACTGCTCTATCCACTCAGAATAGCAGCCATGTCTATTGTTCTATCCACTCAGAATAGCAGCCATGTCTACTGCTCTGTCCACTCAGAATAGCAGCCATGGCTACTGCTCTGTCCACTCAGAATAGCAGCCATGTCTACTGCTCTGTCCACTCAGAATAGCAGCCATGTCTACTGCTCTGTCCACTCAGAATAGCAGCCATGTCTACTGCTCTGTCCACTCAGAATAGCAGCCATGTCTACTGCTCTATCCACTCAGAATAGCAGCCATGTCTACTGCTCTATCCACTCAGAATAGCAGCCATGTCTACTGCTCTATCGTCAAGAGAGAGAGGGGAAATCATTAATAGCGGCACACGGTGATTTGGAAAGGCCTTGACAGGGTGGAGGTGGGGCAAGGTGTCTTCTCATTTCTTATCTTCATCATCGTCGCATGTCTTGGCTGTGAAATAAAAACAGCAACGTCACAGAGTGTACTTGATAACCCGAGCAATGAGACATCTCCACTTACGCAGAGAGATTGAGAGAGAGAGAGTGAGTGAGAGAGAGAAAGAGAGAGACAAAGAGAGTGTGTGTGTGTGTGTGTGTGTGAGAGAGAGAGAGAGAGAGAGAGAGAGAGAGAGAGAGAGAGAAGGATTGACAGACTGTGTGTGCTGGGCAGGTGAAAAAAAGAAGGAGGAATGGTCACCCCAGTATGCCCACACATCGTCGTATACACATTTGCCCACTTGCACACACATGTAGCTGTGCACTTGGAGAAATACACTTGCACTCACACACCTACGAGGGTACACAGGTATATACCACGCACTGACTGCTTCTATCCCCCTGCCCTTTTCCCATGCACACATCCATCCACCCCTTTTCCCATGCACACATCCATCCACCCCTTTTCCCATGCACACATCCATCCACCCCTTTTCCATCCCTTTTTCCTCTGTGCGTGCAGCAACCTACCTCCCAGCGACAATCCCGCGGCCCCAATAGACTGCAATGCGGGAATGACCGTACCTCCGGTCCCATACAGAGCCATGGCCTTGGCTGCCAGGGAGCAAGCCACCACGCCTCCAGCCCCAAAGCCTGCAGCCCCGATGACCAGCGGAGCTGCTACCACCGCCACCGCTCCCGCCACCACAGGCACGCCTAAGCTGCACGCCACGTCACTCCAGCTGGACTCCTCTGCAAGATGGAAGGATCACCTGGCATTACCTCCCTTGGATCAGGAAACAAATGCACGCACTTTGTGTGCCAAGGCAGGTAATCTTTTTCATTTTCACACACACGCACAAACACAGACATACACACACACAGATACACGTACAAACACACATACATACAAACACTTACACGCACACACAAATATATACACAAACACACACACACCACGAGTACAGACACACATAACCACCCTACATATATACACCTCCACACGTACACATACAAGCACACACACAAACCACACCTACAAACATACACAAACACACTGACAAGCACAAACACACACACGTATATATATATATATATATATATATATATATATATATATATAGATATATATATATATATATATATATATATATATATATATATATATACATATATATATATATATATATATATATATATATATATATATATATATATATATATATATATATATATACATACATACATACATACATGTACACATGCACACATATACATACATACATGTACACGTACACATACACACACACGCACCACACGTACACACACACGCACCACACAAACACGTACACACACACGCACCACACAAACACGTACACAAACACGCACCACACAAACACGTACACAAACACACACACTGACACACACACACACACACACACACACACACACACACACACACACACACACACATGTAGACACAAACCCGCTGCGGCGGTTCAGTGTTAAATTCATAGACAAACCTTTATTCATGTTGAAATGACCCTCCTGTTGTTGAGGCATGAAAACGCGACGTGGAGAGATACAAGATACAAGATACTTTATTGTCCTCATTGTTACAAGGAAATTAGTTTTGTCGGTGGCAAAAACATAATACATACATACAAAAACAGAAACGTACAAGAAGTTCAACATTAATTAACTCAATCACAGCGCTCAAGTTATGGAGTCCACACACTAATCATAGGCCATAAAATAAGATAGCATGCAATTTTATCATAATTTATTACTCTAACAAGAGTATGACAGAGACTGTCAGAGGAAGGATTGTTTACTTAGATTTGAATCAATAAGATACAGCCATTCACGATTCTATATCTTTTGGTAAATTGGGCAGGTAGTTGATCAGATGGTTGGTGAGAAATTCTTGTTTTAATGATTATATAATTTTGGCGGGAACCCGAACGGGAAATCTCGGCAGTTAACACTGACAATCTGTTCCAATTTGTCTAAATTAACACTTTTCTATCCCAGCATGCTTTGCAGAGGCTAAGCTGTATAAATTGCATTGCGCAAGGACGCCGAGTGCCACTTGATTCCAGAAAACCACCAGAGAGGTTGAAATCCAGCCCACAGCTTGCAGGCATTGCTCTAGCCCTGGTTGTGTAAGCCCTCATGTCGTAAATACTCGTCTGCCATCCATCCCGAGTGAGTGAAGTCGGGAGACGACCCCCTTCACTTGAACGCCATCCTCCATGTTTACCTAGCGTTCGTTGCCAGAGCTCTACCATCGCCTGACTACCCTCTCAACGCTTTATCTTTACCCTCATCCAGAGACTGAACTTACTCCTCTCCCTTCAGAGACTGTCATCTTGTCCCCCAGGAGGTGGGAAGATCACCTCCATTGGATTAGGTATTGTGAGGACGCTGGTTCTGCATCTGTGCATTGTGTAATCTAGAACTTGTCTATTTCCTTAATTAAAGTTCAACATTAACTCTTTTCCCACTCCTTGGTGTTTTGGTTTTGTGTGATGTTCGCATGGGGAAATCTCCGCCAAGGACGGTCTCAAGCCCGGCTGCAAAAGAAGGAGAGTTGGGCGTGGGGCTGGCAACCCCACCCCGTAAAAAAGAGCTCGCTACAAAAACGCCAAAAACGCCAAAAACAGAAAAAACAGACACCTTTATCCTGGGAGAGGAAAGTTCTTCATCGCGAAGACCTATAACGCTGTGTGGTGAAAGCCTAGAGGAAGCCACAAAGCCGACTACCCTTCTGTCAACCAGGAGAACCACCATCGGCACATGGAATGTTAGGACCATGTACGAGTCACACCCTACGGAAACCGCCTACCAACATCACCAGGCAGGCGCTGAGATGGAATCCCCAGGGAAAGCGGAAGAGAGGCCGTCCAAGAAACACCTGGCGGCGTGACCTTCAGGCTGACACCACTAAGATGGGCTACACTTGGAACCAGCTAGAGAGGATGGCCCAGGACAGAGGACTGTGGTGAGCTGTGGTTGGCGGCCCATACCCTGCTAGGGTCGACGGGCAGTAAGTAAGTACGTAAGTAAGTAAGTCGCATGGGGAAAATTATACATGCATCACGTGGCGTGTGCAATCCCCTAGACACAGTAAATTGATTTGTTGGAATTACAGGCTGGAGGTGCGGATAATTATTTCAGGGCCTCAGCATGCGCCGCAGTGACACCAACCAACCCACACAAACACAAACGACACATACATGCACGCACACAAACGACACCTACACAAACGCACGCGCGCGCACACACTCACATACACACACATGCACACACACAACGACACCTACAAACACGCAAGCACACACATTCTCTCGACTTACTCTCGTCCTCCTTGTTGTTGTGGGAGGCGCTCGCGAGGAAGGGTCCCGTCAGAATCAGGAAGAAACACCCGATAGCTTGCATCTTCATGCTGCATAGACTTCTCTATACTTCGGAAGACCCAGTCCTGCACGTAAAAAAATATAAACTCACAACAAACTCATTTGGAAATGACGTGTAGTGAAAGATAAGGAAGCTAGAGTACAACACAGGTTGGTGCATCACGATACCCTACCCCACTCCACCCCACCCCACCCCACTCCACCCCCCAATCGGCTGGAACCTCTGGGTGTCACGGTCACTCCGGTTATTGTGCCGGAGGAGTGTCCGTGATGCGACCGCGAGTATCCCAGCAGTTAAAATTTAGACAGAAAAGCAATTATATCATGTTCAATTCTCGGACTAATGAGAGATCAACGCAACTGTCACAGAACACACAAGAGCATATAAACAGATAATACAGCTTTTAATACTTTAAAACTAAATGTGTACTTTAATTATTAAAAAGAATTATGAGGAAACAACAACAAATTAACCCCAGAAACTCGGCAAAAATCCCTGTCCCCCAGCCAAACGGTCACAGAGACCAAGAACATAGACTAAACGATGAACCACCGAAAATGCAATCAATATCCAGAACGCGAGACCAACTGTAGTTTTCTCTCTCTTCCTTTTCCGTCGATTCGTCTTTCACCTTTTGTTCTTTTTTTCCCCGCAAAGACGTTCTGAAATCCTCGACGCACACCGTTAGTTCGTTGGTTCCAGGACTATTCGGTACGGTATAGGACATTCTCATTAACGTACCCTGCAGGAGTTATCCTCGGCGCTCTCTGTCGAAAAACAACGCGTTAGGTAGAACCACCTAGTTCCGGTTGCATTCTCGTAGCGTCTGCACTGAATACTAGATCGCTCAAAGTACATGTATGTGGGGGTGGAAAACAGTACTGTGTCATGTAAAGCTCGAATGAGTAGCAGCAGATAACTGTTTAGTTCTGGCTTGAATTGACAATTTCGTTTCCCTGGTCTGGCGAGGACCGAAAATTCACTATCATCGAGTGGATGAGTGATCAACTTGTACCGCACTCGGCGTAATCATGGATCCAATATGATGTAATGTCCATGGCGTAATGTAGGCCTATAACTTGTAAGATCGGGTCGATGATGACAAGAAAATGGCATTAAAACACACAAAAAGTTTCATTACAACTAAAATCACCGATTATATTAATAACTGACCATTTTTACACTTACAGCTAGTACTGAAACCTTACAACGCAAACAAAACACACCTGCCGGGACGGGAGTGTCCTGGTCTAGCACGAGTGATCGTTTCGCTATCTGATCCGACCTGGTATTCCTCCAGCAAACAAGCAACTACTGCAACTTCATGAAGTTATTGAAATCTCAAAGTGTGATGTCAGACATCGATTGACCGAGTTCGACTGCAGCTGCCGGTTGCATTCTCGAACATTTCGTCTGCACTGAATACTAGATCGCTTAAAGTATGTGGGGGTGGAAAACAGTATACTGTCATTTGCCATAACCATCGTGGCAAAATTATTGATGGAAAAGTTGTCAAGCTACATGGCATTCCAGCAAACAAGCAACTACTGCAACTTCATGAAGTTATTGAAATCTCAAAGTGTGATGTCAGACATCGATTGACTGAGTTCGACTGCAGTTGCCGAATCACACGTAAGCGCTGCTCCCAAGGCCAAGCTCGTTTAAGTTGCTTGTGATCGTTTCGCTATCTGATCCAACAATAATTACTAAACATTGATATCAAAAGCACTATTCAAAATTTTTGGCGGGTGGTCTACCCCGCACAACTAAAATCTACGGTTAATATCATCTCCACAAGCCGAACTACGTGAAGTTATACATTACGCCGAGTGCGGTAAAAGTTGATCACTCATCGACTGGATGATAGTGAATTTTCGGTCCTCGCCAGACCAGGGAAACGAAATTGTCAATTCAAGTCAGAACTAAACAGTTATCTGCTGCTACTCATTCGAGCTTTACATGAAACATTATATCACACTAGCTCGATAGTCTGCTGGCGTAGTGACTACGGTTCGATCGCGTTCGTCTGCTAGCCAGCTAGGTACATACGGTGAGGTTTGTTTACTTATCTTCTGTGGGTTTTGTGCAGAAAGTATACGTTAAAACAGTCTAATATGACTATTTTCGATTAGTTTTTAATCTAATAATCTTTTTGCATGCTTTAGTGTCATCCTTTTGCCACGATCTAGCGATCATCCCATCAGCTTCTATTTGTACCACTCTACCGGAACTAGTGGAAGTAAAGGGACGAAACTCGGGCTGAATTTCCGTTTCAGAAGTGAGAATGTCCTATGGGACAGCAACGTTCATTTTTGGTGTTCTCCCCATCACTCCGAGATATAACTTCCTCTGCCTCCGTCAACCTCAAACTCAGCCAGGGTGTCCAAAATCAGTCCAACCCTCCACCACTTCTCTTCAACTCATTTTCTCTCTCTCCCATTTCCTTCTCCATCTTTTCCTTCCCCTTCTCTCCCCACTCCTCTCTGATCTCCTCCCCTTTTCCTCCTGATGTCATCCGTGACGTCATTCTCCTCCAAATTTCTTCTTCTTCTTCATAATCCTGTAGATGCCCCGTTAATTTCACCGGAGATTTCAACGTCATGTAAACTATCCTTTCCTCCAAGGGATAATGACTGATGCCCTAGCAGACCACGAAGGATCAATCAGCATCTGTGGCAGAAAGATCACCAACTTACGTTTTGCTGATGACATTGATGAATTAGCAGGAAGTGAAGAGGAGCTGACTAGTCTTGTTGACACCTGGACAAGACCTGACAGGCATATGGCATGGAGATCATTGCCGAGAAGACCAAGGTGATGACGAACAACCCTCGGGGCTTCAAAATGGAAATCAAAATGAAGGGCCAAAAACTGTAAGCTGTGAACAACTTCAAATACCTGGAATCTATTGTGACTGATGACGGGTCCAAACCAGAGATACTGTCCATGATAGCACAGACAACAGCAGCATTGGCAAAGTTGAAGCCAATATGGCGTGACAGAAATATCACTCTCGCGTCGAAGATCAGGCTCATGCGCACGCTGGCCATATCCGTATTCTTGTATGCATGCGAGTCCTGGACACTCACATCTGAACTACAGAGACGGATACAAGGCCTGGAAATGAGATGCTACCGCAAGATTCTGAACATCTCATATAAAGACCATGTCACGAATGAGGAAGTCAGCAACAGGATCAGGAGAGCATTTGGACAGTACGAAGACCTGCTCTCAATCGTGAAAAGCAGAAAGCTGAAGTGGTACGGTCACGTGTCAAGAGGCAGTGGGCTGGCCAAGACCATCCTGCAAGGTACCGTACCAGGTGGGAGAAGGAGAGGCAGGCAGAGAAAGAGGTGCGAAGACAACATCAAAGAGTGGACAGGCTTGACCTTTGCTGACTCACAGCGAGCCACAGAGGATAGAGATCGATGAAGGAAGACTGTCCGAAAGTCATCAGTGGTGCCTCAACAGCCCATCTCAGGGTTAAGAGACTGAACTAGAACTAGTAAACTTTAGAAAATAGTGGTCAGCTAAAAGATAAACATAGCACACGGTATTTCTTTCTTGCTTCTTGCACACGACATTGCCAGAGATCCCAAAAGCACAGCGATAAACGAAGAGGTGGGGAGCTACCTCCCAGACCAAGAAAAGAGCAAGAAGAAAATAGGATATAACATGGCGTTAAGGAGCGGAGTGAGCAGGAACGTGACCCTGGGCTTAAACTCTGTCCAAACTGGGATAAAAAGTCTTAAATACATTTACCACTTTTAGACGCATTTAAGGGGTGGAGGAAAAGAAGGGGATAAATATTGACAAAATCCTTACCACTGATAACCACGCTCTCGGATGCAGTGACCGATGGAAAAAAAAAACGCTGTAGTCTCGTCAGCTCCAAATCAAGCTGTCCTGTATGTGAGCTTCCTATAGGTGGGCTATGGACAGGTCTAAATCAAGCTGTCCTGCATGTGAGCTTCCTATAGGTGCACTATGGACAGGTATAAATCAAGCTGTCCTGTATGTGAGCATCCTATATATAGGTGGGCTATGGACAGGTCTAAATCAAGCTGTCCTGTATGTGAGCTTCCTGTAGGTGCACTATGGACAGGTCTAAATCAAGCTGTCCTGTATGTGAGCTTCCTATAGGTGCACTATGGACAGGCGTGAAGCTTTGTTCACATCAACTTTGCTGGTGATGGAACCAGCACCCTTGTCACGTGATATAGCAGTACTGTGAGGTGTGTATCTCGCACACCGATCGTCACCTGTTGTTGCACTTTTCCCCCGTTTATTTTATCGGACCCAAGCACTGACAGCATGAACGCCAACTCCGTTTTATCGCGGAAGCCTCAGCCAGAATCTCGAGGTGCGCAGGACAGATACAGAAAAAGCTCATGACCACACCAGAGACGCTATGTGTGAAAATTCAATTTACGGTTGCAACGTGTGGCATTTCGGAATGACCCAGCTAATGAGGTGAAAGTTGTGCAGAAGGTAAAAAGGGGTGGTAGACTCACCTGGTGGCTTGTCAACACGGGGTAACTGAGCTTCGCGGCCGGGTGGGACGGAAACTTTGAGTGGCTGGGTACCCTGCCGCCAATTGCTGCGCCTACATTGCGCCACGTGAGAGTTGCCTGGTATCAATTGTGCGTATCCCATGGCGACGTGTACACACACACCCTCACAGTGGAGTCACGCCACTGCAGGGATGTGGAAATACCTCATTTCATATTGCGCAACTCGGTGTAATTTCAGTTGGCCACTTTATTTATGAATGAGATGCAGGCAGCGGCTTGGGCATTCGAGAAAACACGTCTGTATTCGCAATAAAAAGAGGTACACTCATTGAAGCTTTTGTGTCTGAGTTATAAGCGGAGCAACCGAGCAAAATGTTATGTTGCAGCACTATGTGAGCAGATCACATCATTGGAGGAAGTAATGACGACCAAGAGCAACATAAAGCTGGGGCCGCAAATATCCACCCTCCACGAAAGTCACTATACTCGTCTATCGATCAAACACAAAGCCGAGTTCAAAGCTTCTCTACCGATTAATTTGCTCCCGTTTGTGTTCACTTGTTGCGGCCTTCTGATATAGACGCTCTCTCTCTCTCTCTCTCTCTCTCTCTCTCTCTCTCTCTCTCTCTCTCTCTCTCTCTCTCCAAATCTGTAGATGGTAAACATAATTTAGTCGGAATCATGCTAGATACAGAGGTAGAGTCTCCTTTGCACATATTTGTCCAGACATTGCACAATGGCGCAGAATGCTTGCTCTATAATGTAAAAAGGGAGCATGGGAGAGATACAGATTAGCCTAAGTGGTCTGATCATGAATGCCGGAAAGCAAAGCAGTTGGCAAAAAAGCTCTTCTTCTCTTTAGGAAAACGAGTGCTCTTACTGATAGACATGAATATATAAAACACAGAAACTCATACAAAAATAACTCGAGATAAGAAGAAATATATATTTCTAGAGTATTTCTCAGACAATAATCAATAACTTGCAAGAATCGTCTGCCTTCTGGCCATTGGTGCAATCCGCTTCGAGGGCAAGTAATAAGGTGCCGACAATTGCCTTTGAAGACTGGAAAGACCATTTTAAAAGTCTGTTTAGTATGCAGAGACGTCACACAGCTGGGGATGAAGAGTGGAATGGGGGACATGATAACGAAGACGATGAGCTAGACGCACTAATCTCTGAAGAGGAGGTGACTGGCAATAGCAAAGCTTGAGTCCAGATGAGCCCCAGGGATCGACGAAATCCCAGAGGAATACTGGAAATTGGCATCGTCTTATGTCACCCTGTTCCTCACCACTTTCAACGCTCTGTGTGATTGACACTACTTCCCTCTGGGGTGAGTCAATATGTCATTATCCGTCTACACAATTGGGTGATAAACAACAACCAAGTAATTACCGGGGAATTTCTTTGATATGTATTATGAATAAACTTTTCATGTCTGTCCTCACAAGTCGCCTGCGGAACTGGGATGAATGAGAGAACAAGTCACTGTATTGATCAGGCTGGCTTTTGATCAGATCACTCTACCACTGATCATGTGTTTACTCTTTATTCCATTGTTATAGAGCAACGTGTTCTGCGGTGATGTTAAACTTTATGCCGCTTTTGTTGATTATCAAAAAGCTTTTGATTATGTTGATAGAGCATGCCTTGAGTTTGTTTTGGAAAAAAAGGTGTCGCAGCAATTTTTTTTTAATTAACTGATCAGAGCAGTATATTCTCAAGTTCAAGCACATGTCCGCTGGGACGGGTTGTCGTCAGACATCTGTGAGTGTTCTATGGGCGTGAGGCAGGGCGCCGTCGAGTCGCCCATTTTTAAAAATCTGCATATGACGTATGTTGCAGATTACATATGCAAATATGGAAGGTATGGCGTACAACTTTTATCCGATACGAAAGAAATATTCTTGCTCATGTTCGCTGATGACGTGGTTCTATTGTCAACTACATCTGTAGGGCTCCATTGCCAATTACACAACCTGAACAAGTTTGCAGAAAAACTAGGTCTCACTGTAAATAAACAAAATACAAGTCATGGTATTCCGAAAGGGAGAATTCCTCACTCAGGGAGAAAAATGGTCGATTGATGGTGCAAAACTAGAGGTAGTACATAATTACAGGCATTTTGGGTTTATTTTTACAACAAAATTGTCCATCACTGCTGCCCTGGTTGCTTGAGTACCCTTGAAATGTTCTTGGGTATTTTACGCATTTGGGACATGCTCTTTCAATCTATTTTGCTTTTTTCCCTTCAAATTCATTATCATATTCAAAGCTGGCTGTATTATATTTCCAGCTTTCTTAGAAACCTTCACAAGAATTCACATAGCAATAATGTCGGAGAATTCTTGACCAAGATGTTGCACATTGTATATTTCGTTATTGGACTGATACTGGGATGTCACAGAATGGGAGTGCTGAAGGATTGTCGTACGGTCAGTGAGTATGCTCTGACAACATTCCTTGATTTATCGGTGCTCCACAGTTGACTGTCAAGCGTCTACAAGTAACGTATTTTACCAAGGCGATGCAACAGATTGAATAGCATTATCAACATTTCCCTCTTCATGCTATTTCTTGAAATGAGTTCCATTCCTCGGGGTTGCGCCGCGACAATGAAACAACAGGCTCGGAGGAAACTGCCGCTTCTATTATTTTCCAAAACGTCTACGTGGGCCAAGACTTTCGATAGCATGAAGTCTGTCAAAAAACGACTGGCAAATGTTACAGATACTTCCACGAGAAGAGGTGTAAAACTGCGGCAGTTATTAATAACAAAGCATGGGTGAATAAAGTAAGCGCCGATGATATATTAGTGTCTCGCTATTCCTGCATGCATTTCCTAAAGTGGAGGCGCTGCGGATTTCATTTCGGATATTTCTGCGCGCGCACGATTACTTTTCAAAATGTCCGTTTGATAGCTGCAATCACTCTGCTATCATCGCTAAAGTGTGAACGAGTGCTTGTAATGGGGAAATAGGTTTTCGGAAGTATCTCACCTGAGAGAGACTTGGTTTTTGCTGTTAAAGTTGGTAGTCCAACGTCTGTATAGAAATTGAGATGGAGAGTGGATGGGAGTTGAGTTCTGCCCTAGGGGTGATGAGCGGTGTTCGCTCTGAGATATGAGTAGTAGGCCTAGTGAGAAAAGGTGGGTCGTGAGTTGGTTGTGAGAAGATAGCTATATTAGAGAGAGAGAGCAAAAAGACAGCGATCAGTCCGCCTACTGAGAGGAGAGGGGAGAGATCAGTCCGCCTACTGAGAGAAGACAGAAGATAGAGATCGGTCCGCCTGCTGGGTGAGAAGAAGAGAGAAGAGGAGGGCGAAGCACCGAAGAGTGAAGCAGACGAAGA
>JAWQFJ010001429.1:68015-73015 GCA_034096865.1 Theodoxus fluviatilis
CGATATTACTACATTCAATCATACGCACGCCTTACTAGAAGCTTAATAATAAATCAGGTTTCCGAGCTATCAATTTATCTATTCACGCATCGACTCCTAAAGGACGTCTTCACCACCTACGCAAAGCAAATCCCACACGGCTCTGCATGCGGTGGCAAACGTTCCAGCGGCACAGTTTTCGCTCCGTGATAAACACATAGCTATAGCTATTCGCGTCGTCTATGCCTGGAGCGCATGAGTGATCTTGCATTCATCTTATAGAAATCGACGCGAATTCCTTCATTCAACCGCGTCCTTTTCATGCCACCAAGGGCAGAACCCACGTTGTCCTGCCACCAATGCTTGCGCTGAAAGATAAGCTGAATGCCAGCAGAACCTGTCAATCGGCATTTCTGTACAGACAACGTGTCTTTATCATGCAGAAAATCATCGGGCCCGGAGTTAGTAAAGACCGGAGACTCCTATCTAGTGCACTGGCCAACTTTCGACGGTGGTTCGCTCTGTTTTGACGATGCACTAACGTTGTTAGGATGTATTAAAATAAGGAAGTGGCACAACTTTCCCCGAGGGTCGAGCAAGAGAAAGACCAATGTGAGGCTGGGCGCAGGGAGCCGCTCTCACTCCAAGAACAAAGACGTTCAAAAATGAGTCAGAGGGTGAAAAGAATGCAAGAAAATGACTGGGATCGTGCAAAAGGGGAGAGGAAAAGGCGTGTGTGTGTGTGTATGTGTGTGTGTGTGTGTGTGTGTGTGTGTGTGTGTGTGTGTGCCAGTATGCGTGTATGTGTGTGTGTGTGTGTGTGTGTGTGTGTGTTTGCCAGTGAGTGTGTGTGTGTGTGCGTGTGTGTGTGTGTGTGTGTGTGTGTGTGTGTGTGTGTGTGCCAGTGTGTGTGTATGAGTGTGTGTGTTCGCCAGTGTGTGTGTGTGTGTGTGTGTGTGTGTGTGTGTGTGTGTGTGTATGTGGGTGTGTGTGTGTGTTCGCCAGTGTGTGTGTATGTGTGTGTGTGTGTGTGTGTATGTTTGCCCGTGTGTGTGTGTGTGTGGTTTGTGTCTATCAGTGTGTGTGTGTGTGTTTGTGTGTGTGTGTGTTTGCCAGTGTATGTGTGTATGTGTGTGTGTGTGTCTGTGTGAATGTGTGAGCGTATGTATATATGTGTGTGTATATGTGTATGTGTGTATATATGTGTATGTGTTTATATATGTGTATGTGTGTATATATGTGTATGTGTGTTTGTATATGTGTGTGTTTGTGTGTGAATACATATGTGTATGCGTGTATGAGATGTGCACAAGAAAGCAGAAAGAGGAAAAGTTGATGTTT
Source organism: Theodoxus fluviatilis (assembly GCA_034096865.1). NCBI lineage: Eukaryota > Metazoa > Mollusca > Gastropoda > Cycloneritida > Neritidae > Theodoxus > Theodoxus fluviatilis. The sequence continues at coordinate 69,336 of JAWQFJ010001429.1, forward strand.
GAGACCAGATATTCAAATTTGTGCGAAATCACGCAGTTTCAATGCAAACGTCAACTATCGTCTTCAGATGGCGTGCTAAACACCCATTTTGTACGAAAGCATTTTTCTCCGCTCCGTTTCTCAAGCTCGTTCTTCACTGGACTTTATAAAGCATTTGCAATGACATTGCAAAGACTTCCCCGGGCTGTTTGACTTCATAGCAGGATTGAATGACGTCGTCTGTAGACACTTCGCACAACGTTCAACTAAGGGTTGATTAAAAAACTTCAGGATCCATTTGATAGGTTAATTTCTCACGAAACACTTATTTCTCCCCGAGGCGAACATATGTAGGATACATTCATCCTTTAAATTTGTTGTCAAAAGAGCAGCATATATGAAGCTGGAAAGTGTTCAGGAGGGCTAGTACTCATAAGTGTCCAGTGTGCTCGCCTCTGAAACAAAATATTTAAAGAACGCTGCTCGTAGGTTCTACTACTACTACTACTACTACTACTACTACTACTACTACTACTACTACTACTACTACTACTACTACTGCTGCTGTTAGTACTACTAGTACTACTACCACCATTACTACTTTTACCACAATTATTGCTACTACTACTACTACTACTACTACTACTACTACTACTACTACTTCTACTTCTATTTCTACTACCACTACTGAGATAGGTAGGCAGACATCCGTTGGTCTCATTAGACCATACTTCTGCCCAGGTTGGTCACTCCATCCCCCTGAGCAGCAGGTGGAGTAACTGACCAGTCGAGGCAGTCTCCCCTACTCCGCACCCTCTGCAGATGAGCTGGGCAGTAATGAGCAGTCCAGGCAGTCCCCCCTCCCCCGCACCCTTTGCAGGTGAGCTGGGCAGTGATGAGCAGGTCCGCCCGTCCTGCCTCTCCCGATGCCCTCTCCGACGCAGCCCTCCAGGTGTACGTTGCTTAGTCTATCTAGATGGCAAATTGAAGGCCGGTGTAAACGAGTGTCAAACATTTGACTATCTTTGCATTTGCTTTCATCATGTTGACACGTCGTCACCGGCCCTTTCCTCGCAAGATCTTGCAAGTTTCCAAGCGTAAGCAACGCGACTCAGGAGTTGCGGTTGTCTGCGATGTGTTTCGACTTGTCTGCTTAGATTCAGATTCAAATGTCTTCCATAATGACACAACAAGGACAGTCAGCTTCAACAGTGCAGCCTACGAGCCGTTCCTGACACGAAGCGGCGTAAAGCAGGGCTGCGTCCTGGCGTCGACATAGTTCGGAATATTCTTCTCCTTGCGGGCAGGCAGGCAGGCAGGCAGGCAGGCAGGCAGGCAGGCAGGCAGGCAGGCGGGCAGGCAGGCAGGCAGGCGGGCGAGCAGGCGGGCAGGCAAACAAACTTAATCCATATGTGGAAATTGGTAGGTAAAATTACAGCTTGTGATCTTTAAAATACATAATGATGAATAATGCCCACAGTTTTAACAAGTTACAAGTACAAATAATATAATGGGTGAAGTTTCGTTTTCGCTTCGGGCACACACACTCTCTCTCTCTCTCTATCTCTCTCTCTCTCTCTCTCTCTCTGTCTCTCTCTCTCTCTCTCTCTCTCTCTGTCTATCTGTGTGTCTGTCTATATGTCTGTGTGTCTGTCTATATGTCTGTCTGTCTGTCTATATGTCTGTCTGTCTGTCTGTCTGTCTATCTGTCTGTCTGTGTGTCTGTCTGTGTGTCTGTCTGTGTGTCTGTCTGTGTGTCTGTCATTCTGCTTAGAGAGAAATACATAACACGATTCTTAATCAAGAAACCACGAGTGGATGTATGTACATTCCCAATGCAGGGAATTGATGTCAGAATGACTCGTTCAATAGCGATGTACATTCTATATGTCTTTCAAATAAGAGAACACAAAATTATGGGAGTAATTTGACAGACCAAAAAAATGTCATTGATTTCTTCCTTTACGTGCGTATTCAAACTTGTTCGTTATCTATTAATAGTTGAAGCAGCATGGTGTCGATTGCAAAAGTATCATTGACATACTTGATGAACGATGGGCCGAGGACTTTGAAGTAGGCCTATATATATGTCGTGCCTAGATCCTGAAAGTGCCTAAGTTCTTGAATTAGGCAGTCTCTTACCTAATTTGCGAAATAGGCAATGGCTGTGCCTAATCTGTGAAATCAATGTTGACTTTTGCCTAATTTGTGAAATTTCATGATTTAGGCTGCCTATTTCATCAATTAGGCAGCCTAAGTCATGAAATTAGGCAAAGTTTCGATTTAGGCACGACTGCTGTACAATTTAGGCAAAACAATCTACAGAATAGGCAGAAACCTTGCCTAGTGTGTTAAATCAATTGCGTGTCAGTGTTAGCCAAATCTGCGTGTGTGCGTGCCTCTCACTGCATAGCATAGCCATATATTACGAAATAACTTTAATCTTCAACCGTTTGTGTTCTTCCAAAAGGCATGTGTAGTGCTAGCAGTAAATGTGTAACCTTGAGCAATTTGACAATATACCCTCGTACTTTAGTTCATTGATATTGGAGCACATGCACAACAACAATCTAGTGAATAGACGGTAGGTTCTGAGCAATCTGATTAGGTGTTCTGGAGACGAATAGAAGTCACAAACGTCTTGTGGTGTAATGCAAGGTGAATTACACCATCAACTCATTACAAACAACAAGTGTTCCATGCACGCATTCACGGACACAACGACACACAGACACACACACAAACGCACGCACAAACACACGCACACACACACACACACACACACACACACACACACACACAGAAGGAAAGGCAAAAGGGGTGGAGGTATTGGGGGTTGAGTGGAGCAGGCTTGTCAACTCTTCGTCGTATTTCAACTGCTTTTCGATTACAGAGAGTTTGAAAGAGCGCATTGACATCTCTTCCGCCCATGCGGCAGATCTCGACACCCAACACCATCCATGCGTTTGAAAGACTCCCGTCATGCAACTGTTTGCCGTGGTCGTGGTCAATGCAGCACTTTTCTAAACCCTTTGTCCACACTCGTCAATGCAGCATGACTCGCTGCGGCAAAAGTGGAAGGAGACTCTATGGCGCCCTGTCGCATTCCCGCCGGACAAAAACAGAAATCGGGCAGGGAGTTTCGCCAGCAAACGCGAGTGTTGAAATTTGGTAAAAAGCTTTTGGCAATAAAGAAATTAAGTTGGCACACCCAGGTTTTCAATACTTTTTTCCACGGTGGCTTTTCCTTTGACTGAATAGAAGGATTTTCTGTAGTCAAAAGTGACATAGAATTTCCCCCGGACCCTCCCCATACTCCAATTCAAGGTTTGGTGAATAAAGGATTAAAAAGCGGTGGATGGTCGAGTGTTGGGCTCGAAATCCGGTCTGATCCCGAGATTTTGTCTTTGAGGAGAGATAGATAGATAGATAGATAGATAGATAGATAGATAGATAGATAGATAGATAGATAGATAGATAGATAGATAGATAGATAGATAGATAGATAGATAGATAGATAGATAGATAGATAGATAGATAGATAGATAGATAGATAGATAGATAGATAGATAGATAGATAGATAGATAGATAGATAGATAGATAGATAGATAGATAGATAGATAGATAGATAGATAGATAGATAGATAGATAGATAGATAGATAGATAGATAGATAGATAGATAGATAGATAGATAGATAG
>JAWQFJ010001429.1:78015-83015 GCA_034096865.1 Theodoxus fluviatilis
CATTCCAAAATTGTAGAACCTACTCTTGAATTGTTGTGTGTGGAGGCCAAAAGCTTGCGCAACTGTCCTTTTGCACTGACTGTCCTCTGCACGACTGCTCCTTTTGCACTGACCGTCCTTGTCATTAACTGTCCTTCACACTGACTGTTCTATGACAACTGACAAGGAGATAGTCATGAAGGAAGGAGGGGAAGTGCGCTTTGTACAGTGGGTAAAGATCTAGCAGTCCGCTCCAAAGTTTTGTCACTGCTCACCAGTGCTTCGGACACGTGCCGGTCATTCTGTGCACTGGTCAGTGTGAAAGTGCATAGGACAGTCAGTGCATCGGTCAGTCAGTGCATAGAACAGTCAGTGTGAAGGACAGTTAATGCAAAGGACAGTCCGTGCATAGGACAGTCAGTGCGAAGGACAGTTGCGCAAGCTTTTTGGCTCCACACACAACACTTCAAGAGTAGGTTCTACAGTTTTGGAATGCGAGCTTAGGTTACTCCATCAAACACGTAACAGATAAATGATTAAAAAAAACAACAACATTTACCCAGCCTTGCATGAGCAATGAGGATGGTTGATCTCGATGTGGTGCTTCATTTTTTCGCATTGATCTGAAGCACCGAGCTGTCACCTCCACCGTTTAATCCTCTTGCTCATAGATCTTAATTTCGTCTAAATAAAGTCTGTAGGATCTCCAGTAAACCTGGAGGGATAATCTTCTCGTATTACCGCTTTTTTGCGTCTGTTGGTAGACGTTCAACATACGAAGAAGCCACTGTTTTGGGGGAAAGGAGGAAAAGATAACTCTGTTTGACTCGATATCGAGTTGGCCATTCCGTCAACTGATTTTGAGGGGGGAGGTTTTCGAGTTTACGACCTAAATAAATCACATTCTTTTCAAACCTCGATTAGTCGGGACAGAGAGGCAGACATTACAGATAAAATCTCGTCACGTTATTGATGACGTCGCATATTTTCCATTTTGCCATTCCATCAATTGACTATTTAGGAAGGTGCTTCCGAGTTTACGACCTTAAAAAACCACTTTCTGTTCAAGCCTTGATTCTCAAAATTTGATACATTCTATCGGACCTAACTTCCAGTAAGTGTGCAAAATCCCAAGGAAATCCGTCCTGTAGTTTTTGAGATATCAGCCATTAAGTCGGGACAGACAGACAGACAGACACACACACACACAGACAGACAGATAACGTCTGTAGGACCTCCAGTAAACCTGGAGGGATAAAAACCGCTGGCGCTGAACCTCCAGGTTTTGGTACCCAAAAAAAAGAGATCGGGTTCGAACCCGCAACCTCTCGAGAAAAGAGGGGGAAAAACACACACAAAAACACAAAAAACCAGGTCGGGTTCGAACCAGCAACCTCTCGAAAAAAGAGGGGAAAATAAGTTTCAGCGCGGATTCGAACCCGTTCACGCATGACCTAACGTTACAATAGTCCAACGCTTTACCATCTTAGCCATTCGGCAACTGACGTTACTACGTGTTTGTAAAGCAATTATAACGTTCTTTTCCGTAAACTCCCTAGCTTCGTATTTTGCACTGTAAATTGTAGAAAAATGGATGATAGTTCATGAAATTTGAGTGGTCTTGTACATTTTAGGATACTCAAGGTCTATTTCTGCCAAGTTTAATATTAATTCACTGCCATATAGGCGACGCGAACCAGACTACCAAAGTTTGTTGCGTCTCTAGACTGGAAACGCTGCCCCTGGTTGATTGGAGTGCAGGAAAAGGCGAAAAATAATTGTCGCCCATTCCGGCAACCGCTGATCTTTGAACGGGGCCCGTCTGTGGCTTATTTTTAGGCCTTTCCTAGGAAAACTCGTGGCATCTCTTATCGTTCTGCAGTAACACAATCAAGCTTTCGACAGGCCACATAATTCGTCGAATGGTCTTGGAGATGAAAGAGGAAGTTGTTTCCGAAAGTCAATTATTTGGCCATAGGTTTGGAGGAGGAGAAGCTACGATGTTTACCAAGGTTATTTTTATCGTCCCTAGTTTTGAAAGAGAAAAAGTAAGCTGTTAATATCTTCATGTCTTGGTTGAAGAGAAAGAGGACGCCTGTATTGTGTGGAGTAGGTGATGTGCTGTAGCACGTGACATGGAACAAAAAACAGTCGAGTGCACACACACTGGCAAACACCACGTGGCTTAGCAGCATTTATACCAAGATTCCTATCTAAGCACCAGGACTCCACTCCCGATCACTTTGACTTTGAGCGAGGTTTTCTTTGAGAGTTACCTCCCCCTATGCGAATGCTACTTCTGAGCGCTGTGTTGACAACATTGCATGTGTGCGTGCGTGTGGTGTGTGAAAGGAATAAAGTTTGTTGTGAATTATAATGTACTAGGTATGTATAGGTGTTCTGGATGTCTGTTGAACCATGCATTTTATTTTATTACTATCTTGCGTTCAGACGGTAAATTTCTGGCACAGGTAGCAGGGCATCTTCCCTCGTCTCTCTCCCTCTCTCTCTCGGATCTCCGGCATCTTCTCTCTCACTCATACTCTCTCTCTCTCTCTCGTTCTCGAACTCTATATCTTTCTCTCATCCTCCTCCATCATCTTCTCTCTGACTCTCTCTCTCTCTCAGCTCTAAATCCTCTATACTCTCTCTCTCCTCTCTCTACTCTCTTCTCTGCTGGTCGTCCCTCATGTGCCACCACCCTTTTCTGACTGTTCGCAATATGTATTCCTGTCGTGGGGAGCAGTGTACCACTAACGTCACTTATGTCTCTCAGCAGCGTTGTTTTTTTACCACGCTGTCGTGATTTCTACCTCTAACCGCTGGGGCCAAGTACGGTTATTGTTTTTTTTCTTCCGACATTGTGTTGCTGCCGCATCCGTCCCACGATCTCAATGAACGGAGGGAGAGAGAATGGCCAGAATACCCAATAATAGAGACGATAATACAATGACGACAGTCTAGGATGGAGAGGAGATAGGGAGGGTGGCGATGTGGCAATGCGATAGGAGAGAGGACGACGACGCTCCGGTCTTAGGAACTACCATACGAGTGTGTGATGTGACAATAACAACAGCAGACGGTCAGTTTTGATGACATTAAGCCCAGCTTCCCATGGAGCTACACAGCGAAGGTCTCATTTCGTTGTAGTTTCGGGGCTAGCACTGCAAGTCACAGAAACAAAGAAAGGCGGCAAAAGGCTCAAGGAGCCGGGGGTGGTTTCTGCTCTGCGCAATTGCGTGCTAACAATGCCAGAGATTACCAATACGACTGCCGTAGGTAAAATCGTTGTTTTCCACTTCCCCCGAGAAGAGGGAAGAGATGCCAAATAGAGTGGCAGAATACAAGACGTCAAGACTTGATAGGGAAAAGGTGCCATTCAACTGCATTCTGGTGGCTATTTGCTTTTTTCTCTCTTTCCTGCTGAGGCGAGTGACCATGTTTTGAATGAAACATCAATTCCGTGCGTCAGGCAGATAGAAGGACAGCCTAGTTTGGAATAGCCATTCCAGCAGATTTTTTCTGTTAACCCACATCCCCCGCCCAGAGTTTTTCACAAAAGCGACCATGATCCACAAGAAAAAACGAAACTCCGTTCATGACTTGAACTCTGGAAAAACGAGAACAGAATCCAGGAAACCACATTCTCCTGACCAGTGACTCTAAATTCAATCCCTGTGCTGATCTTCCACCCGATACTCCCCACCGACCCAGTTCAAGCCGAGATGGAATTTTGTTTTGGAAAAGTTGGACCAAGAAGCTAGGAGCTGTAAGGAACCCAGCACTGTATCGGATGCACAAGACACGAGCCAAGAGAAACTCATTCAAAGAAGAAAAGCCAGGGCCTCAACATTCGCTGCACGAAAAGCTGCTGTGATAGCGACAGACACATCATAATTTCCTTCCGATGACCAACTGCTGAATATTCCTAGCTGCGAATGGTTAGGCAAGGACACAAAGAAATGGCTACAGTATGGACAGAAAGATAATTAGAAAATATGGCACCCTCCTTGTGTCAGATGCAATCCCAAAGGTCCGGTACAGACTTGCCTGAAAAGAATATTTCATCTTGAAAATCTTGATGTTCAAATCAACTCTCAGACGGATCGGTGGCCAACATTCAACAATTTCACGCCGGAGGCTTCGAACGCAGACACACATCTCACGAAATGCGACTTGCTCTCAAAAGTAAGAAGCCATTGAGAAGTGGTTCTCGAGGGGGGCTGACGGGTAGGGGTTTGATAGACATAATGACCCTCACAGGAATACGTTTTCTACAACAAAAGAAAACGGAGACAAAATTGAAGGCCTTGCAGGACTTGACCTGTTCAAAGCCTGTAGACTATGGGAAAGTTTTGAGCAGCCCGCTCATCCACGATCCGACTTTCGGTCTAGTCCTAGCTTGCAAAACCATAGTATTGTCTGCCAACCCTGCTACCGTCTGTCCAGGGCGGTGACAGGTCTGCAGGCCAACATGGAAGCAGGACACAGTCTGGCTACTTCCTGCTGTCCACTGCGGCCAATTCAAAGGTGAGATGCTACATTCTCTGCCGCGTCTCTCTACTTTGTAAAGGAACTCGATTCAACCTTTGCGCTCGCGTGCCCCACAAAAACATGTGCAACCTTCAAGGACTTCCATAGTCAGCACTTTTCCTTCCACAAGGGCGAATTAAACTCTACATTTGCAAGACAGTGCAACTGCATCGTACTCATATGAGAGTGTACCTTGTAAAGAGAAAACAAACAAATCATCCAAACTTTGCCCACCTTGTAACACCACTGTACCTAGCACTCTGGCTCCAAGGCAAGAAAAACTTGTGCGATGTGAAAACATGACTGGAAAGACCTAAACTGTAAATATGCGATCCCAGAGGTAAAAGCATTGGACTCGTTTGCTTGTTCACACTAGCAAACTCATGTTCTCTCTCATCAAAGACCCTCTAATATAGGGATCCTATTGTGCTCACAAACGCGAGTCCACGTCTTCCACACTGACTGGAAAATATGTGAGATAATTCGTT
>JAWQFJ010001429.1:88015-116898 GCA_034096865.1 Theodoxus fluviatilis
GGGAGGAGATAAGAGTTGGGAGAAGGTAAGGTTTGGGAGGAGATAAGGGTTGGGGAGAGGTAAAGGTTGGGGAGAGGTAAGGGTTGAGAGGAGGTAAGGTTGGGGAGAGGTAAGGGTTGGGAGGTAAGGGTTGGGAGGAGATAAGATTTGGGAGGAGGTAAGGGTTGGGAGGAGGTAAGGGTTGGGAGGAGGTAAGGGTTGGGGAGAGGTAAGGGTTGGGAGGAGGTAAGGGTTGGGAGGAGATAAGGGTTGGGAGGAGGTAAGGGTTGGGAGGAGGTAAGGGTTGGGAGGAGGTAAGGGTTGGGAGGGGGTAAGGGTTGGGGAGAGGTAAGGGTTGGGAGAAGATAAGGATTGGGGAAAGGTAAGGGTTGGGAGAAGGTAAGGACTGGGAGGAGGTAAGAGTTGAGAGGAAAATACTGTAAATTCGATTGCATGAATTCTAAGGCGCCTGCATTTCAAATGTTAGAGATCACGTGTCACGTGATGCTTGTGTATTTGCATGTAAAGTATATGCAACTCTCATCAGAGCAATGGAGGAGTGCATCACCAGGTGCCGCCACCAAACTGGAAGGTCTTGCTTTGTTCAGACTTGTGACCTCTTCGCTGTCGACCTTTTTTCCTGCTGTCAGCGGCGTTGCGGTTTCTGCTCCAGCGCTCGTTCTCCCATCCCGTCTAAACATCGACCTCTTTCCAAGATGGCGGACCCGGCGAAGAACAATGACGAGACAAAGCAAGGTGCCAAAGGTAGGTGACAAATCAAGGTGACAAAGCAAGGTGACAAAGCAAGGTGACAAGGCAAGGTGATAAGGCAAGGTGACAAAGCAAGGTGACAAAGCAAGGTGACAAAGCAAGGTGACAAAGCAAGGTGACAAAGCAAGGTGACAAGGCAAGGTGACAAAGCAAGGTGACAAAGCAAGGTGACAAAGCAAGGTGACAAAGCAAGGTGACAAAGCAAGGTGACAAAGCAAGGTGACAAAGCAAGGTGACAAAGCAAGGTGACAAAGCAAGGTGACAAGGCAAGGTGACAAAGCAAGGTGACAAAGCAAGGTGACAAAGCAAGGTGACAAAGCAAGGTGACAAGGCAAGGTGACAAGGCAAGGTGACAAAGCAAGGTGACAAAGCAAGGTGACAAAGCAAGGTTACAAAGCAAGGTGACAAGGCAAGGTGATAAGGCAAGGTGACAAAGCAAGGTGACAAAGCAAGGTGACAAAGCAAGGTGACAAAGCAAGGTGACAAGGCAAGGTGACAAAGCAAGGTGACAAAGCAAGGTGACAAAGCAAGGTGACAAAGCATGGTGCCAAAGCAAGGTGACAAAGCATGGTGCCAAAGCAAGGTGCCAAAGCATGGTGCCGAAGGTAGGTGACAAAGCTGACGGATTCTTTGTTTGGGATCTGCATGACAAACACACTGAACCTCTGAGCAGCTCACCCAGGGGCTGCTGATAAATTTCCAGTTGTTCAAGCCAGCAGCCCTCCACACGACCATTACATGCAATACACTAGAGCTGCTTCAGATGAACTTGTCAGTACTATACGCCATGAAAGAGAGAGGCATTGTTGGCAGGAGCTTAAGCTGGACATACAAGAAAAGCCAGATTTAAGAAGTTCTATCTTTACTGCCGTGGACCACATTAGATTTGCTCAAAACTTCTGCAGGGAATGTGAAAAATTCATAGCTACAAAGCAATGGCACTGCTGGAATAAATACATGTAAACGATGCTACATCTCGTATAATTTGTTTTTACTCCTTTCCTTACAAGCATGGTATCTGCCACAATAACTTTTGTATACGCAAATATTATCAAGGAGTGAGTCCACTTTGCTATCTCTGCGCTTATCAATGAATAATGAATGAGGAAATGAAAAAACGAACGAAAAACGAGCGAATGAGAAATAAATAAGCTAAGTAATCAATCGATGTACCCACAAATAAATATATATTCATTAAATAGAACAAAAAAGCAAATATACACAAGAACAAATAAACAATTTATCACGCAACCAAACGAACGACATTTGGAAGCAAACGAATCTAAAACGAGATTCTTATGTCTCTGTCGAGGCAGATTATCAACCGCTTGCCCACGCACTGTTTCTATATGTAGACTTTCTAACCATCGTCCACACTGTTTCTATATTTAGACATTCTACCCATCGTCCACACAGTTTCTATATATAGACATTCTACCCCATCGTCCACACACTGTTTCTATATATATAGATTTTCTACCCATCATCCACACACAGTTTCTATATTTTTAGACATTCTATCCATCGTCCACACACAGTTTCTATATATTTAGACATTCTATCCATCGTCCACACACAGTTTCTATATATAAACATTCTACCCATCGTCCACACTGTTTCTATATATTTAGACATTCTACCCACCGTCCACACTGTTTCTATATAAGACATTCTATCCATCGTCCACACTGTTTCTATATAAGACATTCTACCCATCGTCCACACTGTTTCTATATATTTAGACATTCTACCCACCGTCCACACTGTTTCTATATAAGACATTCTATCCATCGTCCACACTGTTTCTATATAAGACATTCTACCCATCGTCCACACTGTTTCTATATAAGACTTTCTACCCATCGTCCACACTGTTTCTACATAAGACATTCTATCCACCGTCCCCACTGTTTCTATATAAGACATTCTATCCATCGTCCACACACTGTTTCTATATATAAACATTCTACCCACCGTCCACACTGTTTCTATATAAGACATTCTATCCATCGTCCACACTGTTTCTACATAAGACATTCTACCCACCGTCCACACACAGTTTCTATATATAGGCATTCTACCCACCGTCCACACTGTTTATACATAAGACATTCTATCCATCGTCCACACACTGTTTCTATATATAGACATTCTACCCATCGTCCACGCAGTTTCTATATATTTAGACATTCTACTCATCGTCCACACACTGTTTCTATATATAGACATTCTACTCATCGTCCACACACAGTTTCTATATATTTAGACATTCTACCCATCGTCCACACTGTTTCTATATCAAGACATTCTACCCATCGTCCACACTGTTTCTATATATAGACTTTCTATCCATCGTCCACACACTGATTCTATATATATACATTCTACCCACCGTCCACACTGATGCCGTTCACTTTTCATGACGCCGTCCTGATTTCTGTCACTGCAGAGTCCCGCCAGAAAAGAAAGGATTTTGCCAAAAGTTTCGCCATTTACGGGTCTGCAGCAGTAGTGGCAATCGCTGCGGCGCCGTTAGCGCTGAGTGCAGCAGGGTTCACTTCCGGGGGCATTGCTGCCGGGTCAGTGGCTGCCAAGATTATGTCCATCCTAGGCCCCAACAGCGTAATCGTCCAAGTCCTGCAGTCCGCTGGTGCCGCTGGCTTCGGAGCTGCAGGTAAAATGTGTGTGTGTGTGTGTGTGTGTGTGTGCGTGTGTGTGTGTGCGCGCGTGTGTGTGTTTGTGTCTGTCTGTGTGTGTGTGTGTGTGTGTGTGCGTGTGTGTGTATGTGCGTGCGTGTGCATGTGTATGCGTGCGTGCGTGTGTGTGTGTGTGTGTGTGTGTGCATGTGTATGTGTCTTGATACAAGTTTAGTATCCTGTTACAAACTTGCTATCCTGTTTACTTGACGAAATTGTGTTACTGGATTCCTAGCCACGTTTTATCGACGTGATTGTTACCACTGAGCGGCTTCTGTCTCCCCCACCCCCGTCCCAAGTTGGGTCTGTTGCCATAGCGACATTGTCATTTCCGGCAGTTGTACCTGGGAATGAATGTTATCATCCTCACGTCATTGTGTGTTGCAAAATTTAGAATTTCCCTGTGCATGAAACTTTATCGTTTTACTTTATGTATATAAATGTGAATTTGCCTGCTGCATTGCTGTGAACCGATTGTGTTGCTGTGAGTACATAACAAAAAATTAAAAAGTACGCTGGTATGCACGCATGGCGCGCTCACGCACAGGAGCACGTCAGTGAAGCAGCGAGACGTGCATGTGCGCGAAACGCGAGGAGTCAGCGGAGCGTGATTGTCAACTGAAAGAGCTGGGTTGTCTCGTGCAGGAATCACGCTCATCGGTGTCTCATCTGCCGGCGTGGTCCGATCTGCCCGATCCAAAATGGCGAACGCCGCAAAGATGAAAAAAGAAAAGAAGGGAGGCAAGGTAATAAAACCGCAATGAGCCGTTACAGAAAGCTGGTTTTTGTTAGTATGAGCCGTTACAGAATGCTGGTTTTTGTTAGTATGAGCCATTACAGAATGCTGGTCCCTCCAGGTTTACTGGAGGTCCTCACAGCTTTATCTGTCTGTGTGTGTGTGTGTGTGTGTGTGTGTGTGTGTGTGTGTGTGTGTGTGTGTGTGTGTGTGTGTGTGTGTGTGTGTGTGTGTGTGTGTGTGTGTGTGTGTGTGTGTCAGTGTGTGTGTGTCTGTCAGTCCCGACTTAACGGCTGATATCTCAAAACCTACTGGACGGATTTCCTTGACATTTTGCACACTTACTGGAAGTTAGGTCCGATTGAATGTATCAAATTTTCAGAATCGAGGTTAAAAAAAAGTGATTTTTTAGGTCGTACACTCGAAAACACCCCCCTAAAATGTCAGTTGACGGAATGGCGATATTTTGCCTTTTCCTTCACTCCCGTCGCCAGCAGCGTTTCTCCCACGCTGTACGAGCGCTCACCAATTACATAAATAGATTTCGTGATCCTCTCCAGATAACAAATCGCCTTTGCTTAAAAAATTACCGTATTACAGTCAACATTTTTCCACCCGTGCGGCCGGTCCGACTCTTCGAACAGCCACTCCGTCTGAGCGCAACACTACCAAGTTCTGTTCGCGTGGCCTAATGGCAGTGAATCAATATTAAATTTGGCAGAAATAGACCTTGAGTATCCTAAAATGTACCAGACCACTCAAATTTCATGAACTTTCGTCCATTTTTCTACAATTTACAGTGCAAAATACGAACCGAGAGGGTTTACGGAAAAGAACGTTATAATTACTTTACAAACACTTAGTCATGTCAGTTCCCGAATGGCTTATCTGGTAGAGCGTTGGCCTATTGTAATGTTAGGTCATGCGTAAACGGGTTCGAATCCGCGCTGAAACTTTTTCCCCCTCTTTTTTCGAGAGGTTGCGGGTTCGAACCCGATCTTTGTTTAAATTTTAAATGCCAAAACCTAGAGGTTCAGCGCCAGCGGTTTTTATTTTTAATGTTTGTTTCGTTGTTAGTATGAGCCGTTACAGAATGCTGGTTTTTGACTCACATGCGAAGCAAAAGTGAGTCTATGTACTGAGCCGTGTCGTCCGTCCGTCCGTCCGTCCGTCCGGGCGGGCGGGCGTCCGTAAAAAACTTAAACGTTGGATTTTTCTCGGAGACTATTAAGTCTATCAACACCAAATGTGGCATGATGGTGTATGATGACAAGGCCTCAAAAAATATACATAGTGACTTGACCTTGCTTCAAGGTCAAGGTCACAGGAGCCATAAATGTGGTCTCAAAAACAGTCATTTTTCACATTTTCCCAATTTTCTCCCACGTTATTGAGAATGGCGACCTCAGCTACAAGTGGTATATAGGTCAAAGCAAGCCCTATCTATTGATACCAGTTTGGTTGACCTTGCTTCAAGGTCAAGGTCACAGGAGCTCTTCAAAGTTGGATCGTATACATATTTTGAAGTGACCTTGACCCTGAACTATGGCAGATAACTGTTTCAAACTTAATAATTATGTGGGGCACATGTTATACTTTCATCATGAGACACATTTGGTCACATATCATCAAGGTCAAGGTCACTTTGACCCTTATGAAATGTGACCAAAATGTGGTAGTTAACCACTAAAAGTGACGATATCTCATGGTAGAAAGTGCCAATAAGCACCATTGTGCTTCCTATGTCTTGAATTGACAGCTTTGTGTTGCATGACCTTGGATGACCTTGACCTTGGGTCAAGGTCACATGTATTTTGGTAGGGAAAATGTGTAGAGCATTTCTTTGTGTATGATGTCATTGGTAGGTTTAGTTGTTTGACCTTGACCTTGAAGGTCACCTGAAGGTCAAGGTCATATAAAGGTCAAGGTCAAGCATGTGAGTCGTATGGGCTTTGCCCTTCTTGTTAATGTTTGTTCCGTTGTTAGTACGTTCGTTGTTTGCTTCTTCATTCATCCGTAGAAGATTTCTACATGCTCACACAGTGCGATAAAAACCGCTGGCGCTGAACCTCCAGGTTTTGGAGTTTAAAAAAACAAACAATAAAGCTGTGAGGACCTCCAGTAAACCTGGAGGGATAAAAAAACCTTCTTTTTCCTTCACCAATGTCCAATCTCCTCGAAATTACGTCACGTTATCCGACGTCAAATGATCACATCACACATTTTGCATTTGGACTCTGTTGTAGCGTTTTCTTGGCAACACCAAAACGTAAAAAAGTCACTTTTTTTCAAACCTCGATTCTGAAAATTTGATACATTCAATCGGACCTAACTTTCAGTAAGTGTGCAAAATGTCAAGGAAATCCGTCCAGTAGTTTTTGAGAAATCAGCCGTTAAGTCGGGACAGACAGACAGACAGACACACACACACACACACACACACACACACACACACACACACACACACACACACACACACACACACACACACACACAGATAAAGCTGTGAGGACCTCCAGTAAACCTGGAGGGATAAATTTACTGTGAAGTTCGCAATACATTCCTACTGAAGCCATGCCAGTAGGACAGCTGCCCATCACCTGTCTGCCGCCCTGTGCTTGACCCTTGACCTGCTTTACCTTCCCCTCCTGGCACTGGAGAGGAGTGTTGGTAGTCGTGGCGTCCTTCCCTGCAGGAACACAGAAGCTTCTATCGCGTGCATGTGCTGTCATGCGTGCACGTGTTTGTGCACACGTGCACTTGTGTTTGTGCACGTGTGCACTTGTTTTTGTGCATGCATGCACTTGTGTTTGTGCATGCACGCACTTGTGTTTGTGCACGCGTGCACTTGTGTTTGTGCACGCGTGCACTTGTGTTTGTGCATGCGTGCACTTGTTTGTGAATGCGTGCACTTGTTTATGCATGCGTGCCCTTGTTTTTGTGCATGCGTGCACTTGTGTTTGTTCATGCGTGCACTTGTGTTTGTGCATGTGTGCACTTGTTTTTGTACACGCGTGCACTTGTGTTTGTGCATGCGTGCACTTGTGTTTGTGCACGTGTGCATGCGTGCACTTGTTTTTGTGCATGCGTGCACTTGTGTTTGTGCATGCGTGCACTTGTTTTTTTTGCATGCGTGCACTTGTTTTTGTGCATGCGTGCACTTGTGTTTGTGCATGCGTGCACTTGTTTGTGTGCACGCATGCACTTGTGTTTGTGCATGCGTGCACTTGTTTTTGTGCATGCGTGCACTTGTGTTTGTGCATGCGTGCACTTGTGTTTGTGCACGCATGCACTTGTGTTTGTGCACGCATGCACTTGTGTTTGTGCACGTGTGCACCTGTGTTTGTGCATGCGTGCACTTGTGTTTGTGCATGCGTGCACTTGTGTTTGTGCATGCGTGCACTTGTGTTTGTGCATGCGTGCACTTGTGCTTGTGCATGCATGCACCTGTGTTTGTGCATGCGTGCACCCGTGTTTATGTATGCACTTGTGTTTGTGCATGCATGCACTTGTGTTTGTGCACGTGTGCACTTGTGTTTGTGCATGCGTGCACTTGTTTTTGTGCACGTATGCACTTGTGTTTGTGCACGCATGCACTTGTGTCTGTGCACGTGTGCACTTGTGTTTGT
This sequence comes from Theodoxus fluviatilis, assembly GCA_034096865.1. NCBI lineage: Eukaryota > Metazoa > Mollusca > Gastropoda > Cycloneritida > Neritidae > Theodoxus > Theodoxus fluviatilis. Next base: position 95,827 of record JAWQFJ010001429.1, read on the forward strand.
GCATGCGTGCACTTGTGTTTGTGCATGCGTGCACTTGTGTTTGTGTATGCGTGCACTTGTGTTTGTGCAAGCGTGCACTTGTGTTTGTGCATGCGTGCACCTGTGTTTGTGCATGCATGCACCTGTGTTTGTGCATGCATGCACCCGTGCGTATGTATGCACTTGTGTTTGTGCATGCATGCACTTGTGTTTTGTGCACGTGTGCACTTGTGTTTGTGCAAGCATGCACTTGTGTTTGTGCATGTGTGCACTTGTGTTTGTGCATGCGTGCACTTGTGTTTTAGCATGCATGCAATTGTAATTGTGCATGCGTGCACTTGTGTTTGTGCATGCGTGCACTTGTGTTTGTGCAAACGTGCATTTGTGTTAGTGTGCACGCGTTCAAGTGTGTCCTGTGATAAAACGTGCATGTGTGTTTGTGTGTGTGTGTGTCCGTGCGTGTGTGCGCGTGCGAGCGCGTGCGTGTGAGTGTGTGTGTGTGAGTGAGTGTGTGCGTGTCTGTGTGTGTGTATTTGTGTATATGCGCGCGAGCGCGCGCATGTATATTGTATGTGCCAAGGTGTGTGTGTGTGTGTGCGTGCGTACGTGTACATGTGTGTGCGTGTGTGTGCGTGTATGCATATGTGCTCGCGCGCGTGTGTGTGTTTATGTGTTTGTATGTGTGCGTGCATGCGTGCTCTAGCATGCATGTGTTTGTAATGTGTTTGTATGTTCTGAGCACCTGTGTGTGTGTGTGTGTGTGTGTGTGTGTGTGTGTGTGTGTGTGTGTGTGTGTGTGTGTGTGTGTGTGTGTGTGTGTCCTTAAGTGTGTGTGAGTGAGTGAGTGAGTGAGTGAGTGAGTGAGTGAGTGAGTGAGTGAGTGAGTGAGTGAGTGAGTGAGTGAGTGAGTGAGTGAGTGAGTGAGTGAGTGAGTGAGTGAGTGAGTGAGTGAGTGAGTGAGTGAGTGAGTGAGTGAGTGAGTGAGTGAGTGAGTGAGTGAGTGAGTGAGTGAGTGAGTGAGTGAGTGAGTGAGTGAGTGAGTGTGTGTGTGTGTGTGTGTGCGTGTGTGTGTGTGTGTGTGTGTGTAAGATTTGAATGTGTCAAAAACGGCATACAATGAATGGGAGGAAAAACTCGATGGCGATCGAAATCAACCAAAATAATTTTTCAAGCAAGATTATTTGCAGGTGGCTGCGGTAAGTTAAGCAAGTGTGGGCGTTATTAATCTTCTATGCTGCTGGTTTCTTTCACTGCTGTAGTGGAATACGTCTCCTGTTTATAAACACGCACAAACTGTGTAACCCGTCTTGACACACTGAAGTCAGTGCAGGACCCCATCTACACAGCAGAAACTATGATTGCCATTTCCTGTAGTTGCGTCCCACACATTGTGGAGCATTGAGGTCTGGAGCGTTCCATTTCAGGCTGCTGGGTGAGGGACACGACCCAGCCTGCCCCGCGCAGCCTCAACTCGCGGTGCCTGCGGGAGCATGGTGGAGAGCCGCCTGCCTCTTCTGGCGGAGCTCCAGAGAAATGTTGGACAACAGTTTTGATTTGCCTTTCCAACCGTGTTTTGTCGAATAAACAACGTACCACCAAGTCACGCCCGTGGTTGTTTTGCAACTGCATGGGTGCACTGGAACTGGGGCGCACTGGAACTGGGGTGTACTGGAACTGGGGCGTACTGGAACTGGGGCGCACTGGAACTGGGGCGCACTGGAACTGGGGCGCACTGGAACTGGGGCGCACTGGAACTGGGGCGCACTGGAACTGGGGTGTACTGGAACTGGGGTGCACTGGAACTGGGGTGTACTGGAACTGGGGTGCAATGCGTCCATCCGAATACCCCGGGTAACGATTCACTTCAGTATAAAAATATACAGGGAACAGCGCTGCCGCAGGCATAGACACTTCTTGTTGATGTGGGACAGGATACACGCACACACGCACGCACACACACACTCACGCACGCACACCCACGCACAGAGAGAGAGAGAGGGGTGGGTGGGTGGTGATGGAGCGGGAATACGGGTAAAGGCAGAGATAGAAAAAAAGCTAGCGACAGAAAAAGAGAATGAAATGTGTGTTTGTATGTTTGTGCGTGGTTTAGTTTATTGGTAGGTTTATGTTGTGTGTTTGTTGGTATGTTTGTGCGTGGTTTAGTTTATTGGTAGGTTTTACTGTATGTGTTAGTATGTTTGTGCGTGGTTTAGTTTATTGGTAAGTTTTACTGTGTTTTGTATGTTTGTGTGTGGTTTAGGTTATTGATAGGTTTTACTGTGTGTGTATATTTGTGTGTGGTTAGGTTATTGATAGGTTTTACTCTGTGTGTTTGTATGTTAATGCGTGGTTTAGGTTATTGATAGGTTTTACTGTGTGTTTTGTATGTTTGTGTGTGGTTTAGATTATTGGTAGGTTTTACTGTGTGTGTTTGTAAGTGTCTTAGTTTATCGATAGGTTTTACTGTATGTGTTCGTATGTTTGTGTGTGTGTATGTCTATTGATAGGTTACAAAGGGTAGTATAAAATCGGGAACGATGCTGTGAAATGAAATTACACCACCACATTGTGTCGAAAGTTTTATTTCAAGAAATTCACGCTGCGTAATCACTTACATTTTCCAAAAAGCTTTTTGTTTATTAGACCCAAAAATCTGAGTTGCACGGAAAACTTCACATACCCTTCATCTTCATTTTCTGTTTTTGGTAACAAGCGCATCGATGTGGTTGACCATTAGCCGGTATCGTTCTTGTGAAAGTGCAAACCCAGCCAGGGAGGAAAGGGTGGGACTTGATTTATTTAGAGTCTTTGTCCCCATAATGTTGAACCACTCAGAATAGCAGCCATGTCTACTGCTCTATCCACTCAGAGTAGCAGCCATGTCTACTGCTATATCCACTCAGAATAGCAGCCATGTCTACTGCTCTAGCCACTCAGAGTAGCAGCCATGTCTACTGCTCTATCCACTCAGAATAGCAGCCATGTCTACTGCTCTATCCACTCAGAAGAGCAGCCATGTTTACTTCTCTATCGTCAAGGGAGAGAGGGGAAAGCATTAATAGCGGCAAAGGGTGATTTGGAAAGGCCCTGACAGGGTGAAGGTGGGGCGAGGTGTCTTCTCATTTCTTATCGTCATCATCGTCGCCTTCCTTGGCGGTGAAGAAGTAGGTCACACCGCCCACTAGCGATCCAATGCCAAACTTGGCTGTGAAATAAAAACAGCAACGTCACAGAGTGTACTTGATGACCCGAGCAATGAGACATCTCCACTTACGCAGAGAGAGAGAGAGAGAGAGAGAGAGTGTGAGAGAGAGAGTGTGAGAGAGAGAGAGAGAGAGAGAGAGAGAGAGAGAGAGAGAGAGAGAGAGAGAGAGAGAAAAGAGAGAAGGATTGACAGACTGTGTGCTGGGCAGGTGAAAAAAAGAAGGGGGAATGGTCACCCCAGTATGCCCACACATCGTCGTATACACATTTGCCCACTTGCACACACATGTAGCTGTGTACTTGGAGAAATACACTTGCACTCACACACCGAGGGTACACAGGCATATACCACGCACTGACTGCTTCTATCCCCCAACCCTTTTCCCATGCAGACATCCATCCACCCCCTTTTCCCATGCACACATCCATCCAGCCCCTTTTCCCATGCACACATCCATCCACCCCTTTTCCATCCCATTTTCCTCTGTGCGCGCAGCAACCTACCTCCCAGCGACAACCCCGCGGCCCCAATAGACTGCAATGCGGGAATGACCACGCCTCCGGTCCCAACCAGAGCCATGGCCTTGGCTGCCAGGGAGCCAGCCACCACGCCTCCAGCCCCAAAGCCTGCAGCCCCGATGGCCAGCGGAGCTGCTACCACCGCCCCCGCTCCCGCCACCGCTCCTGCCACCACAGGCACGCCTAAGCTCCACGCCCAGTCACTCCAGCTGGACTCCTCTGCAAGATGGAAGGATCAACTGGCATTACCTCCCTTGGATCAGGAAACAAATGCACGCACGTTGTGTGCCAAGGCAGGTAATCTTTTTCATTTTCGCACACACGCACAAATACAGACAAACACACATACACACACACAGATACATGCACAAACACACATACATACCAACACTTACACGCACACACAAATATATACACAAACACACACACACACCACAAGTACAGACACACATAAACACCCTACGTATATACACCTCCGCACGTACACATACAAGCACACACACAAACCACACCTACAAACATACACAAACACACTGACACGCACAAACACTCACACGTACATGCACACATATACATACATGTACACACACACGTACACACACACGCACCACACGTACACACACACGCACCACACAAACACGTACACAAACACGCACCACACAAACACGTACACAAACACACACACTGACACACACATGTAGACCCAAACCCGCTGTGGCGGTTCCGTGTTAAATTCATAGACAAACCATCATTCATGTTGGAGTTTGAGATGACCCCTCCTGTTGTTGAGGCGGGAAAACGCGATGTGGAGAGATACAAGATACAAGCTACTTTTTTGTCCTCATTGTTACAAGGAAAATTCGTTTTGTCGGTGGCAAAAACATAATACATACATACAACAAGAAGGGCAAAGCCCATACGACTCACACGCTTGACCTTGACCTTTACATGACCTTGACCTTCAGGTGACCCTCAAGGTCAAGGTCAAACAACTACACATAGCAGTGACATACACTAAGAAATGCTTTACACATTTTTCCTACCAAAATACATGTGACCTTGATCCAAGGTGGAACACTACCCCATTTTGGACACATTTCATAAAGGTCAAAGTGACCTTGACCTTGATGATATGTGACCAAATATGTATCATGATGAAAGTATAACATGTTCCCCACATAATTATTAAGTTTGAAACAGTTATCTTCCATAGTTCAGGGTCAAGGTCACTTCAAAATATGTATACAATCCAACTTTAAAGAGCTCCTGTGACCTTGACCTTGAAGCAAGGTCAACCAAACTGGTATCAAAATATAGGTATTATTTTGCTCTATTTTCCTGTATATAGGTGAGGTATCCAATCTAAAAACCTTCAGAGAAAATTGAGAAAATGTGGAAAATGGCTGTTTTAGACAACATTTATGGCCCCTGCGACCTTGACCTTGAAGCAAAGTCAAGTCACCATGTATGTTTTTTGAGGCCTTGTCATCATACACCATCATGCCAAAGTGGGTGTTGATAGATTTAATAGTCTTCGAGAAAAATCCAACGTTAAAGTTTTAAACGGACGCCCGGACGCCCAGACGGACGAAACGGGTGAGTACATAGACTCACTTTTGCTTCGCATGTGAGTCAAAAACAGAAACGTACAAGAAGTTCAACATTAATTAACTCAATAACAGCGCTCAAGTTATGGAGTCCACACACTAATCATAGGTCATAAAATAAGATAGCATGCAATTGTATAATAATTTATTACTCTAACAAGAGTATGACAGAGAGTGAGAGACTGTCAGATGAAGGATTGTTTACTTAGATTTGAATCAATAAGATGCAGCCATTCATGATTCTATACCTTTTGGTAAATTGGGCAGGTAGTTGATCAGATGGTTGGTGAGAAATTGTTTTAATGATTATATAATTTTGGCGGGAACCCGAACGGGGAATCTCCGCAGTTAACACTGACAATCTGTTCCAATTGGTCTAAATTAACACTTTTCTATCCCAGCATGCTTTGCAGAGGCTAAGCTGTATAAATTGCATTGCGCAGGGACGCCGAGTGTCACTTGATTCCAGAAAACCACCAGAGAGGTTGAAATCCAGTCCACAGCTTGCAGGCATTGCTCTAGCCCTGGTTGTGTAAGCCCTCATGTCGTAAATACTCGCCTGCCATCCATCCCGAGTGAGTGAATTCGGGAGACGACCCCCTTCACTTGAACGCCATCCTCCATGTTTACCTAGCGTTCGTTGCCAGAGCTCTACCATCGCCTGACTACCCGCTCAACGCTTTATCTTTCCCCTCATTCAGAGACTGAACTTACTCCTCTCCCTTCAGAGACTGAACTTACTCCTCTCCCTTCAGAGACTGTCATCTTGTCCTCCAGGAGGTGGGAAGATCACCTCCATTGGATTAGGTATTGTGAGGACGCTGGTTCTGCATCTGTGCATCATGTAATCTAGAACTTGTCTATTTCCTTAATTAAAGTTCAACATTAACTCTTTTCCCACTCCTTGGTGTTTTGGTTTTGTGTGATGTTCGCATGGAGAAAATTATATATGCATCACGTGGCGTGTGCAATCCCCTAGACACAGTAAATTGATTTATTGGAATTACAGGCCGGAGGTGCGGATAATTATTTCAGGGCCTCAGCATGTGCCGCCGTGACCCCCACCAACCCACATAAACACAAACGACACATACATGCACGCACACAAACGACACCTACACAAACGCACGCACACACACACACACACACACACACACACACACACACACATACACACACATGCACACACACAAACGACACCTACAAACACCCAGGCACACAAATTCTCTCGACTTACTCTTGTGCTCCTTGTTGCAGTGGGAGGCGCTTGCGAGGAAGGGTCCCGTCAGAATCAGGAAGAAACACCCGATAGCTTGCATCTTCATGCTGCATAGACTTCTCTATACTTCGGAAGACCCAGTCCTGCACGTAAAAAAATATAAACCCACAACAACTCATTTGAAAATGACGTGAAGTGAAAGATAAGGAAGCTAGAGCACAACACTGGTTGGTGCATCACGATACCCCACTCCAGCCCCCCCCCCCCCACCCCCCAATCGGCTGGAACCTTTGGGTGCCATGGTCACTCCGGTTATTGTGCCAGAGGAGTGCCCGTGATGCGGCCGCGAGTATCCCAGCAGTTAAAATTTAGACAGAAAAGCAATTATATCATGTTCAATTCTCGGACTAATGAGAGATCAACGCAACTGTCACAGAACACACAAGAGCATATATAAACAGATAATACAGCTTTTAATACTTTAAAACTAAATGTGTACTTTAATTATTAAAAAGAATTACGAGGAAACAACAACAAATTAACCCCAGAAACTCGGCAAAAATCCTTGTCCCCCCAACCAAACGGTCAGAGACCAAGAACATAGACTAAACGATGAACCACCGAAAATGCAAACAACATTAAGAAGGTGAGACCAACTGTAGTTTTCTCTCTCTTCCTTTTCCTTTGATTAGTCTTTCAACTTTGTTTTCTCACAAAGACGTTCTGAAATTCTCGACGCACACCGTTAGTTAGTTGGTTCCAGGACTATTCAGTACAGTATGGGACAGCAATATTCATTTTTGGTGTTTTGCCTATCACTCCAAGATATAACTTCCTCTGCCTCTGTCAACCTCAAACTCAGCCAGGGTGTCCAAAATCAGTCCAACCCTCTACCACTTCTCTTCAACTCATTTTCACTCTCTCCCATTTCCTTCTCCATCTTTTCCTTCCCCTTCTCTCCCTGCTCCTCTCTGATCTCCTCCCCATTTCCTCCTGATGTCATCCGTGACGTCATTCTCCTCCAAATTTCACCGGAGATTTCAACGTCATGTAAACTATCCTTTCCTTCAAAGGATAATAATTGATGCCCTAGCAGACCACTAAGGATCAATCAGCATCTGTGGCAGAAAGATCATCAACTTACGTTTTGCTGATGACATTGATGGATTAGCAGGAAGTGAAGAGCAAGAGAAGCTGACTAGTCTTGTTGAGCACCTGGACAAGACCTCACAAGCATATGGCATGGAGATCAGCGCCGAGAAGACCAAGGTGATGACGAACAAATTTCGGGGCTTCAAAATGGAAATCAAAGTGAAGGGCCAAAAACTGTAAGCTGTGAACAACTTCAAATACCTGGGATCTATTGTGACTGATGACGGGTCTAAACCAGAGATACTGTCCAGCAGGATAACACAGACAACAGCAGCATTGGCAAAGTTGAAACCAATATGGCGTGACAGAAATATCACTCTCGCGTTGAAGATCAGGCTCATGTGCACACTGGCCATCTCCGTATTCTTGTATGCATGCGAGTCCTGGACACTCACATCTGAACTACAGAGACGGATACAAGCCCTGGAAATGAGATGCTACCGCAAGATTCTGAACATCTCATATAAAGACCATGTCACGAATGAGGAAGTCAGCAACAGGATCAGGAGAGCAATTGGACAGTACGAAGACCTGCTCTCAATCGTGAAAAGCAGAAAGCTGAAGTGGTACGGTCACATGTCAAGAGGCAGTGGGCTGGCCAAGACCATCCTGCAAGGTACCGTACCAGGTGGGAGAAGGAGAGGCAGGCAGAGAAAGAGGTGGGAAGACAACATCAAAGAGTGGACAGGCTTGACCTTTGCTGACTCACAGCGAGCCACAGAGGATAGAGATCGATGGAGGAAGATTGTCCGAAAGTCATCAGTGGTGCCTCAACAACCCATCTCAGGGTTAAGAGACTGAACTAGAACTAGTAAACTTTAGAAAATAGTGGTCAGCTAAAAGATAAACATAGCACACGGTATTTCGTTCTTGCTTCTTGCACGTAATTGCCAGAGATCCCAAAAGCACAGCGATAAACGAAGAGGTGGGGAGCTACCTCCCAGAGCAAGAAAAGAGCAAGAAGAAAATAGGATATAACATGGCGTTAAGGAGTGGAGTGAGCAGGCACGTAACCCTGGGCTTAACCCTTTTCTGATTAAAGTCGCCAACTCAAAACAGTAGCTCCCACCTGGGGTTGCCAACTCAAAACTGCAAAAACTCGGGTAAGGTAATAAAATGTTCAATAACTCTCTTGTATGAGCTTCAATCTTCATGAAACTTGAGGACATAGGAGATAATTGATCATTGCTTCTATCTATAGTGTTCATTTTCTTGTTGTCATGGAAACAACAATGCAGCTATCTTTAAAAGGGAGATAATTGGGGGGAAACATGCCAACTCTGTAATTCTAACATCATAAACACTAAAATAATAGTAGCAATTAAAAACGTATTACAATAAAACACAAGAATGATGTTCCAAGCAGAGAAAATACAACCAAGAATATAATCAAGCCCTCGGAGTGATGAGAACACCTTCTAAACAGATGCACCCCCAAATGTGAAAATCAACATCGTAGCACACAAATTGTTCACCCTCAAACAAATGCCTTTAAATGCCTTATTTGAGCTCCAATCTTCACGAAACTTGAGGATACAACAGATAAATGATGACTGCTTCACACGTTTATTTATTTTCTAGGTTGCCATGGAAACAACAACACAGCCATCTTGAAAAGAGAGATAAACGGGGGAAAACATGTAAACTCTGTAATTCTAACATCAAAAACACTACCAAAAATGGTGAAAAATTGCAGATTTTTAGCACAGAAGGCAAGAACAATATGTTACAAGCATACAAAGCACAACGAAAAGTATTACCTTGCTTACTGAGTGATGAGAACACCTTCTAAACATATGCACCCCCAAATGTGAAAATCACCTCGTAACACACAAATTGTTCACTCTCAAATGCCTCTAACAGCCTTTTTTGAGCTCCAATCTTCATGAAACTTGAGGATAAACAGATAAATGATGACTGCTTTACATGTTTATTTATTTTCTAGGTTGCCATGGAAAAAACAACACAGCCATCTTGAAAAGGGAGATAAATGGGGTAAAACATGCAAACTCTGTATTTCTAACACCAAATACACTACCAAAAATGGTGAAAAATTGCAAATTTTTAGCACAGAAGGCAAAAATAATATGTTACAAGCATAGAAAGCACAACAGAAAATAAAAAATAAGATCATCCATTCTGAATGAAGATACCTGAGCATCCAGTGACCTTGAGCCTGGTAATTATGAATGTTCAGAGAACAGAACAACTTATCTGCTCAGGATGGGGCTTGGAATAGAGAATATAACTATCATAAGTTCTTCATGTCTTCAGCAACTAGAGGGGAAGTAGTTATTCTACAGAATGACTGAAAATGTCTGGTTTTTCAAGCAGATACTGAGTAAATGATGAAAACACCCACCCACTCCCCACCATCAGCTCCATAATCCATTACCCCACCCACCCCACCCCCAAAGTCATGCAGTATCAATGATCAGGGTTACTCAAGTCAAGAATCAGTCTTCCCCACCTTCTCCAGGATCTGGTACATGCAGACGTCGCCGCATGTCTCGCTGGTAGTCATGCACAGAGTGGAACACCATGCTCTCATCTACAGCCAAGTTCTGTCCTGGAGAGTAGCATTCCTGGAATCTATCACAAAGATGATTGAAAAGCTTCCTGATTTTGAAGATCTTGTCTCCATCAGCAGCAGACATATCTGTGTGTTGTCAGCAAGGTGCGGGGCATGATCTGAAAAAATAAATCATTTAATCTTATACTTATAGTTATGCAAGTAAAAACTAAAACTATTCAACCAAACAAAACAAAATTATTTTTTTTTCAATACTGCCCTGATATTCAAATCATACACTGGAGTAGTGTCAATTTCCATCCAATTATGCTTGGTACCTCTAAAAGCAGACATCATTTGTTTGTTTACATATTAGCAGTGTGCTTGCCTGATATTGAATCCAGTGTAGGAATATATATGGCTCATTCTCTGGAAAGGTACACAAGGAGGGGTTACTTTCTTAAATTGGTAAGACCAAAAGTATTCTACTATAAGACCAAAATCTATTCAAGTAGACAAACAAAATACATATTTAAGAAACACCATGAGCAATGGGAAAAGGCTGAGTGTAAAATTTGAGCTTTTATCGCTAGTTGTGTTGACAAAATGTGCCGATTTCAGCTGGCCAGTTTGTTACATGGAAAGACGATAACTTTTCAGATGACAATCGCAACTGGAATTTCCTTAAATTAAATTTCAAAAAGAACGGTTGTATTTTAATCTATTACACACATACTTGACGATTATAGATCACGTTTTAAAAAAAATTGCACTTTTGTGAAACGATTAGGGATTTAATTTTTGTTACTGGTTCGTAACATGTCGTGTCCGATTGAAGGTTTTGTAAAAATACTCGGCGGAAGAATATTAAGCAAATGAATTGACCCAATTTCATGTTCATTCAAAAATAGAATGTTTCAGAGAGTCATATTTGATAGAAAACACAATTTTTGAAGAGAAACTTGCTAGAAGTGAGATGAAATTGCGTCATTTCTGAATTTGTGTCCACAAAATTGCGTTACGACACAGCAATCAACTGGACTACATTTTTCAAAAATAGATCGAAAACCGGTTCAAACTGAAACATTTCTTTGAAAATGTGTGGTTTCTTGTGAAATTAAACATAAAAGTGGATAGCATGGGAATTCATTACCCTTCATACCGGACCCAAAATTATTCCTTACCTTAAATCTTACAGCTTTATTAAAAGTTTTGTTACTTAAATAGCATGTTTTGTCGATCTGTTGCTTGTTCTTTCTTGTTCGTAAACAAGGCGCGATGAAAGTTGTGTCTTTGTTACAACCTAGTGATTATCCTTGAGATATATTGTTAAAAATTTGTTTAGTTTTTTCCCCTGATGCTTTCATGGTGAAAAGGCTTTCTAGATCTTTGTTTACTTCTCTCCAATATGCAAGCAATAGTGATGGCGCATCAATACTTAAATAACATTTGGATTTTGCTTTTGTTCACCTGGTTTGTAACAAGACACGAGAAGTAAAGTGTCATACATTTCTAATTTTGTTCCAAATGTCAAGATTATTAAGTTATCTATTGCAAGCTATTTATTATATGTTTATTAGTCGTTTTCAACATGCTTTGTAAGAAAATTATCTGAAAACCATTATGCTTTGACCACATTCAATATCTGTTTGGCGTCCAGTGTTACAAACTATAAATGAGGTCAAGCACCTCTTCATACCCCATTTACTTAGAAAAAGGCAAAGACCTTGCTCCAGTTTTACTCTAGATGGTAGGTCCAAGCATTTTTTAAACCTGAATATGTACTGTTAATACAAATATTTGATGAAAAATATTTCACCACCCATGCAACAGATTCAGTACCCATTTCCAGAGAATGAGCCATATATACATAGTTATGAGAGAGAGAGAGAGAGAGAGAGAGAGAGAGAGAGAGATAGGGAGAGAGAGAGAGAGAGAGAGAGAGAGAGAACGAACGAACTTTATTTTACAAGGGTAGTGAATTAGGCAGTAGTGCCTATCTTACATTCAGCCCTTGAGGCAAAATATTCAAATGTGGTAAGAGAGAGAGAGAGAGAGAGAGAGAGAGAGAGAGAGAGAGAGAGAGAGCGAGAGAGAGAGCGAGAGAGAGAGGGGGGGGGGAGCTGGGGAAAGGGGAGGAAGGGAAGAGAGTAAGAGGGTTGGTGGGTTGGTGGGTTGGAGAGAGAGGGTGGGGGAGAGGGTGGGGGAGAGGGTGGGGGAGAGGGTGGGGGAGAGGGAGGGAGGGAGGGAGGAGAGAGATAGAGAGAGAGAGAGAGAGAGCGAGAGAGAGAGAGACAGAGAGAGAGAGAGAGAGAGAGAGAGAGAGAGAGAGAGAGAGAGAGAGAGAGAGAGAGAGAGAGAGAGAGAGAGAGAGAGATAGAGTACCAGAGAAGCAAAATGTAAATATGGAACTTGAATCAACTACAATGACATATACATTAAAAAATAATTTTCTAAACATGCAAATGTTAAAAACAAATAACATACTTGTAGGCCATAGAGAGCGAGAGCAGAATAAACAAGGAAATAATAATAAATGCATTGTTACCTTGGGGAAGAAGGGTGTCTCCAGGATCGGATGAGTGGACCAGAAGTGTCGAAGCTCCGGTTTGTTGATGATTCCCATAGCCATGAGAAGTGCAAGGAACTTTTTCATCTCCACACGATCTGTCATCTTCCACAACTTGATGTAATAGCACGCTGTGGCAGTCTGTGCAGCTTGATGAGCATATTTGTTTGTTTCAGTCACCATGAGATCAATCATGCTGTCATTCACAAAAAGTTCGAAGTAATCCTTTGATGTTTGGTTACCAGGAACAGTCACTTTCAAACCCTGTTGACCAGTGAATGTAGGAACATCATCAATTTGTCCGTAATCCACCTCAATCCATCCATCATCATCAACATCGGTTGTAGCTGTTGTGCTTTGCCTTCCTGTGCTGGCTCATCTGCCACGCCCACTTCGAGTTGTAAAGCTTTTCGATCGAGATCGAAGTCGAGATGACACAGGGGACCTCGAACAAGCTGACCACCCTGAATCACGAGCTGACACGAGCCGACACGAGCCGACAGTTTAAAATTAATTTTTATCATATCTTTTGGGGAGAGGGGAGGAGGCGGACGAGTCACGAGGTGGACGAGCGAGGTGGACGAGGTGGACGAGGACGAGGACGAGGACGAAATGGTCGAAGTCGGAAACATTTGGAACGTCGTTTAGCTTAAGATTACACCCGAATCACGCGGACCGGTATGGTGCATGGAGTACAGTACCGCCGAGCAAGACGTTTGTCACAAAACGCAGATACATTAACGCGGTCGGATCTTAACATAACTCCCCGGGCGTGCGAAGTCAGGCGGAGTGGCGGGTGCGAGTTGCAGACGAAACTGTCAAAGTCACGTGACACGTACTGGCGAATCAAAAGCGGTGACGCCGGGAGTGCTTAGCAGTGTTTAGCCGCATGGATAAATTGCATAAATCGTAAATAAGTAAGTAAATATAATTAGAGTATAATCAGAATGGAAATAACCACAAAAGATATGATAAAAGTTGATTTTAAGCTGTCGGCTCGTGTTGGCTCGTGTTGGCTTGTGTCGGCTCGTGTCGGCTCGTGATTCATGGTGGGCGCTAGTCGAAGGCCTATGGCAGCGGCTTAGGACAGAGAACAACCGGAGCCGGCTCCGGGGGAGCCGAAATAACTTTTTGCACGCTACGTATTGTTTTAAATGAATATAAACAACACAACTGCCATAAAAACTCTTACAGCACCTAATGTGTCGTGTGTCTGGATAAATTCCATGCAAAGATAACGTGCAAAAGCGTAAAATAGCAGAAAGGCTCCGGCACTCCCTTTCTGCTATTTTACGCTTTTGCACGTTATCTTTGCATGGAATTTATCCAGACACACGACACATTAGGTGCTGTAAGAGTTTTTATGGCAGTTGTGTTGTTTATATTCATTTAAAACAATACGTAGCGTGCAAAAAGTTATTTCGGCTCCCCCGGAGCCGGCTCAGGTTGTTCTCTGTCCTAAGCCGCGTGTAAGGCCTATCCTCGTCATATTCAGTCAATTCTGGGTCAAAATCTGATAAAGCATCTTCAAATCATTATCACTCTCACTATCGCTATCAAGGTGAATCTTGCGGAATGCGTCTCGACTCGACTCACGGCTTTCTCGGTCCATTTTCTTCACAAAAACAGGAAAAACCGCACATTAATCGGCATCGCTCACATTCTGTGTACGTTTTCTAAGGGATGTAACTGAGATATTCTTCGGGTGCTTCAAAACCTAGTACGAGTCATTAAACGACTCTGATTCAGTGAAACATGAATTAGCTCCGTCGAGATTGAGACATACCGCGCGAAGACAGAGTGATCTTTTCCTACTTCTAGGGAAACAATGGCACGTCGCTTACAAAATCAGTGAAAGACACGACTGTTTTTAGAGCAGAAAGTTTGTTGTTTCTACAATGGTGACCTCCTGCTGTGTGAAGAACTGCCACATTCAGCACGACAGAGAGATTGATTGGCGTTTTTTTGTCGTACCGCATGTTGCAACGCGAAAAGGCAAGGAAAAGCTGGATCTCACAACTCAAAGTCAAAGGCGCCGTGAGTGGATCGCTCAACTGAACCTGAAGTCACTCACTTTTGACACTAAGGCAGATCGATATGTTTGTTCGGATCACTTTGTAAATGGTGAGAATTTGTTATGTTTTGCGTTTTTTAACTTAACAAACACTAGAAAAGACGGAAAGAGAGTATGCAGGACAGATTACAGGGGAGAAAGAAAGGCCAAGATCGATGTCGCAGAGACTAACACCAAAGATCCTATATACAGTGTATATAGCGTCTTTGCTAACACTACAGTAACAGCAGTGTTTTGTTCTGTTACCTGATTTGACTTTTTGATACTCGAAAACAGCAATATCAATTGCATCGATATTCGATGTTTGTTCAATCTGATTGGACCGGTACAAATCTGGGTCGACGTTTTGTGAATAGGCCTCGTTCGCAGCGACAACTTACAAGTGACCATGCAATAGGACGGTGTACGAAGAGATTTTTCCCTCTGATCGATTCTGTGTCTCAACATTTGGAGCATCAGTGTGTCATGGAATTTTCCCTTGCATCTTTTCGGTCGATTTTGTGGTTCATGTCTGCGGGTGAGTTTTGCTAGTTATACTCCTGCAGGTGAAGTCCATTATCCGTTACTCAGTTTGCGGTGTCGGGTTCTGTACACTTCACCGCAGGAATCTTCATCAGCCAAGTCGAAATCTCTCGAGAAAACACGTTGGGATATAAATAAACACTCCATCCATGTGAGCTATGTGACTATCTGTCATGCGCACCTAGCTCGAGATTCTGGCTGAGGCTTCCGCGATAGAACGGAGTTGCCGTACAAGCCGATAGTGCTTGGGTCACGATAAGATAAACGGGGGAAAAGTGCTGCAACAGGTGACGATCGGTGTGCGAGATACACACCTCACAGTACTGCTATATCACGTGACAAGGGTGCTGGTTCCATCACCAGCAAAGTTGATGTAAACAAAGCTTCACTGCTGTCCATAGTGCACCGATAGGAAGCTCACATACAGGACAGCTTGATTTAGACCTGTCCATAGCCCACCTATATATAGGAAGCTCACATACAGGACAGCTTGATTTAGACCTGTCCATAGAAAACCTATATATAGGAAGCTCACATACAGGACAGATTTAGACCTCTCCATAGCCCACCTATAGGAAGTTCACATACAGGACAGCTTTAGAGCTGCCCATAGTGCACCTATATATAGGAAGCTCACATACAGGACAGCTTGATTTAGAGCTGCGCATAGTGCACCTATAGGAAGCTCACATACAGGACCGCTTTAGAGCTGCCCATAGTGCACCTATATATAGGAAGCTCACATACAGGACAGCTTGATTTAGAGCTGCGCATAGTGCACCTATAGGAAGCTCACATACAGGACAGCTTGGTTTAGAGCTGTCCATAGTGCACCTATAGGAAGCTCACATACAGGACAGTTTTAGACCTGTCCATAGCCCACCTATAGGAAGCTCACATACAGAACAGCTTTAGACCTGTCCATAGCCCACCTATATATAGGAAGCTCACATACATGACAGCTTTAGAGCTGTCCATAGTGCACCTATAGGAAGCTCACATACAGGACAGCTTGATTTAGACCTGTCCATAGCCCACCTATATATAGGAAGCTCACATACAGGACAGCTTGATTTAGACCTGTCCATAGTGCACCTATAGAAAGCTCACATACAGAACAGCTTTAGAGCTGTCCATCGTGCACCGTATAGGAAGCTCACATACAGGACAGATTGATTTAGACCTGTCCATAGCCCACCTATATATAGGAAGCTCACATACAGGACAGTGTGATTTAGAGCTGTCCATAGTGCACCCTATAGGAAACTCACATACAGGACAGCTTTAGAGCTGTCCATAGCCCACCTATATATAGGAAGCTCACATACAGGACAGCGTGATTTAGAGCTGTCCATAGTGCACCCTATAGGAAACTCACAAACAGGACAGCTTTAGAGCTGTCCATAGTGCACCTATAGGAAGCTCACATACAGGACAGCTTGATTTAGAGCTGTCCATAGCCCACCTATATATAGGAAGCTCACATACAGGACAGCTTTAGAGCTGTCCATAGCCCACTTACATATAGGAAGCTCACATACAGGACAGCTTTAGACCTGTTGATAGCCCACCTATATATAGGAAGCTCACATACAGGACAGCTTTAGACCTGTCCATAGCCCACATATATATAGGAAGCTCACATACAGGACAGCTTGATTTAGAGCTGTCCATAGTGCATCTATAGGAAGCTCACATACAGAACAGCTTTAGACCTGTCCATAGCCCACCTATATATAGGAAGCTCACATACAGGACAGCTTGATTTAGAGTTGTCCATAGCCCACCTATAGGAAGCTCACATACAGGACAG
Source organism: Theodoxus fluviatilis (assembly GCA_034096865.1). Taxonomy (NCBI): domain Eukaryota; kingdom Metazoa; phylum Mollusca; class Gastropoda; order Cycloneritida; family Neritidae; genus Theodoxus; species Theodoxus fluviatilis. The sequence goes on from JAWQFJ010001429.1 coordinate 112,997, forward strand.
TTTTAGAGCTGCCCATAGTGCACCCTATAGGAAGCTCACATACAGGACAGCTGCAGACCTGTCCATAGCCCACCTATATATAGGAAGCTCACATACAGGAAAGCTTTAGAGCTGCCCATAGTGCACCTATAGGAAGCTCACATACAGGACAGCTTTAGAGCTGTCCATAGTGCACCTATATATAGGAAGCTCACATACAGGACAGCTTGATTTAGAGCTGCCCATAGTGCACCCTATAGGAAGCTCACATACAGGACAGTTCTAGAGCTGTCCATAGTGCACCTATAGGAAGCTCACATACAGGACAGATTGATTTAGACCTGTCCATAGCCCACCTATATATAGGAAGCTCACATGCAGGACAGCTTTAGACCTGTCCATAGCCCACCTATATATAGGAAGCTCACATACAGGACAGATTTAGACCTGTCCATAGCCCACCTATATATAGGAAGCTCACATACAGGACAGCTTTAGAGCTGTCCATAGCCCACCTATATATAGGAAGCTCACATACAGGACAGCTTGATTTAGACCTGTCCATAGCCCACCTATAGGAAGCTCACACACAGGACAGCTTTAGACCTGTACATAGCCCACCTATATATAGGAAGCTCACATACAGGACAGCTTGATTTAGACCTGTCCATAGCCCACCTATAGGAAGCTCACATACAGGACAGCTTGATTTAGACCTGTCCATAGCCCACCTATATATAGGAAGCTCACATACAGGACAGCTGTAGACCTGTCCATAACCCACCTATAGGAAGCTCACATACAGGACAGCTTTAGAGGTGTCCATAGTGCACCTATAGGAAGCTCACATACAGGACAGCTTGATTTAGAGCTGTCCATAGCCAACCTATAGGAAGCTCTCATACAGGACAGCTTTAGAGCTGTCCATAGCCCACCTATATATAGGAAGCTCACATACAGGACAGCTTGATTTAGACCTGTCCATAGCCCACCTATAGGAAGCTCACACACAGGACAGCTTTAGAGCTGTCCATAGTGCACCTATAGGAAGTTCACACACAGGACAGCTTTAGAGCTGCCCATAGTGCACCATATAGGAAGCTCACATACAGGACAGCTTTAGACCTGTCCATAGCCCACGTATATATAGGAAGCTCACATACAGGACAGCTTTAGAGCTGCTCATAGTGCACCCTATAGGAAGCTCACATACAGAACAGCTTTAGAGCTGTCCATAGCCCACCTATATATAGGAAGCTCACATACAGGACAGCTTTAGAGCTGTCCATAGTGCACCTATATATAGGAAGCTCACATACAGGACAGCTTGATTTAGAGCTGCCCACAGTGCACCCTATAGGAAGCTCACATACAGGACAGCTTTAGAGCTGTCCATAGTGCACCTATAGGAAGCTCACATACAGGACAGCTTTAGACCTGTCCATAGCCCACCTATATATAGGAAGGTCACATACAGGACAGCTTTAGAGCTGTCCATAGTGCACCTATAGGAAGCTCACATACAGGACAGCTTTAGAGCTGTCCATAGCCCACTTATAGGAAGCTCACACACAGGACAGCTTTAGAGCTGCCCATAGTGCACCCTATAGGAAGCTCTCATACAGGACAGCTTTAGAGCTGCCCATAGTGCACCTATAGGAAGCTCACATACAGGACAGCTTGATTTAGACCTGTCCATAGCCCACCTATATATAGGAAGCTCTCATACAGGACAGCTTCAGAGCTGCCCATAGTGCACCCTATAGGAAGCTCACATACAGGACAGCTTGATTTAGACCTGTCCATAGCCCACCTATATATAGGAAGCTCTCATACAGGACAGCTTCAGAGCTGCCCATAGTGCACCCTATAGGAAGCTCACATACAGGACAGCTTTAGAGCTGCCCATAGTGCACCTATAGGAAGCTCACATACAGGACAGATTGATTTAGACCTGTCCATAGCCCACCTATATATAGGAAGCTCTCATACAGGACAGCTTTAGAGCTGCCCATAGTGCACCTATAGGAAGCTCACATACAGGACAGATTGATTTAGACCTGTCCATAGCCCACCTATATATAGAAAGCTCACATACAGGACAGCTTGATTTAGAGCTGTCCAAAGTGCACCTATAGGAAGCTCACATAGGAAGGCTGGCGGAGTGACCATCCACGAGTGAAACGCAATAAATTGCCGAACGCTTTTGTCATGAACAAAAAAAATTGCATACACGTAGACTCACCACACAAGCAGACACTCATGCAGTTGTTATAGAGAATGTCAGATGGTTGTACGTGTTTTTTTATCCACAAGTAAAAACCAACCAACAACAAATTCAACAACTGAAAACTTAAAAACCAACGACACACAAATCCCGAGGTCTTCTTCCGATGTTAACAATTTGCCGCTTAGATCACCGACAGGTCCACGGTGTGAATGCGAAAGCGTGGTGGCGTCTAGATGTCCTAACAAACACTGTAACACTAACTCCTCTCTAACGATCCCGCGTGAAAAATCTACCCTCGCTGCCTGCAAGTCTCCTCGCTCCTGCCACAAGGAGGAGGAGGGAAGGGATGCCTGGCTATCTAACAAAGGGGAGGACAGCAGTGAGGAGGCCACTCACCTATCTCGGTGTTTCTTGCTGTCTCACGAACCTTCTGCTTCCCTAGCAATGAGCGGGCGCTTTTACGTGGCCACTGTGGCTATTTTTAGCCTTTCCTAGAACAATCGTCAGCCCTATGTTCTCAGTAACAACAATCAAGCTTTTGAAAGTCAACTATTCGTCCAAAGTTTGGAGAGAAAGAGAAAGTTGTTTCGAAAGTCAATTATTTGTCCATAGTTTGGAGAGGTGGAGGAAGCTAGATGTTTCCAAAGTTATTTAGTCCATAGTTTGAAGAGAAAGAAAGCTGTTGGTAACTGTTGCGAAGGTTCTCGATTATACTCGAGTATCGCGGCACGGTTGATATTGCGTATCGGTCAGGTCGTTGGCCTTGACCCGCGACCGAGTTTATGCTAATATTAGATTATTATGTGACGCGACGTCAGTCATTTTGACGTCTGGAGCTTCGAAGACGTCCCGAGCTTCGAAGATTGGGGAGTTGGCTTTCTCGGAAATCTAGAACGGGTGTTTGTGGATAAGAAGCGAGAAAGCGAGAGGGAGGGAGAGCAGCAGGTACGACTGAGATAAGGTGAGAGCTTATCTCGTGGGACAAGCGAACCTCTGTTGCAGAGTAAAGCTGCTACAGTATAGACCGGATGTATAAAACACCGGATGTATGAAAGTCTGGATGTATGAAAGGGGCAGGCAGGGTCCCGGCAGAAGCTACTCTTTGTTATTACTTAGAATTTTCCGGTTGTATGAAAATCGGATGTATAAAAGTCCGGTTGTATGAAAGCAAATCTCTGGTCCCGAGCAGCACAAATGTGTTGTTGCAAGACCGGTTGTAAGAACACGAAAGTAGACCCAAGTCACTAAAGTGTGGTGAGAGTAATTTCCCTTCCATAGCGACTCGAACTTGCAAAATGGCGGACCCGCACAGCAAAGCGAAAGTTACAGACCAACGTAGAGTGTTGACATTGTCTGAGCGCCTAAAATCATAAAGGCAGTATAGAGGACAGTTGTGACGTACTTGTTCTTTGTTCAAATTAACTCGTTTAAATGTCTAGGGGAAGAACCAAAGCACGCACCTTCATTCCTCCATTCACACGCTAGATGGTAATTGTCTAAATGAAGTAATGGCAAAAACGGTATCAATTCAAAGGAAGTAGTTTAATTTTCATGAATGCATTTACCAGTGAATGGTGACTGAGCGACAAACGCTACAATAAATGCATAGAATGCAAGTAGAGAACAATCAATTCAGTTCAGCAATTTGAAGCGAGACAAGTAAAAAGAAAACAATGAAAAGAAAGATGTCTGC
>JAWQFJ010001430.1:5000-27500 GCA_034096865.1 Theodoxus fluviatilis
CCCTGGAGACACCGGGAAAAGGCAAGCCTGCTGTGCGCATGCGCAAGGTTTTGTGGGGCTGAGCGAGCGAATTAGCCAGACCCTGGTCCCGACTGTGCCTAATTTCCTGGGTAAATGTATCAACAGCCCCAAAGCCCCCTGCCAACACTCCTGACGAGTCTAGGCCTGAGTCTATACGCGATCCCCGCTCCTGTAAACACGGGTTGCCTGCCCCTGGCCGCACGCGGGTCACCGCTAGAGGGAGCAGTCGGCCGCGAGGGGCCCGCCCGACCCCTGTAGGTGCCCTTCGCCACGCATGCCATCCACCAATAGAAAAGTCGGCTCTTTAGGAGTTGCGGTGGGATGTATGTGGTCGCGAACGTACCTTGTGTTTGCATATTGCGTCACAGACGGTGGCTTGGGGGCAGATTAAAAACTATATGTCGGAATTCCGTTCAGTGGGAGCACATTTCGTCAACCCTTTCGGCAAAGATAATATTTGAATTTTTCGTTCTGTACCCATGTGGGCTTGAAGGTTTCTCACTGAAAGAAAGGGTACAAGACTCCTTCGTCAAAAGCTCCGATGTATGTTACAATAAATACTATTGTCAATCTTTTTCTACAACCATCACTGAGCAAGTCGCTAATGAAATTAAATTTTTAGGGGCATGTGTCAGCAGAAACGGAAGGACACGACAGACTTGTATGAAAGAAAAAAGCCAGAAAGCAAAAAACATGACGGGGAAGAGTAAGGAGTGTAGGATAGTTTTAATTCTTTCTTTCTTTTCTCTCCATTTAGTATCAATAGCCATCTCAGCTTAGGCATTTCTTTGCCTAAGTGTCTTTTCAATGTTAAATGAATATACTGATGTTTACATTAAATCAGTTGTAAAAGACCAACGAGAGATATTGAAACTGTGCGTGCAGTGCCTCATTTAAACCCGAATTCAACACGTAAGTGTTGGTGAATAGCAATGGAATAATATACTTCTGTACAGTGGTGAAGAAAAAGAATTGGTTCCGCTTGGCAATAACGTCTTCCGTAAACGTACCTTCTGCTTCATAGTTAACATTTTATCCTCCTGGATTGGGCGAACAAAACAACTAAGGTGGCTATTTTAGATTCATGAAATCTTTACCCACTTACCTTAAATTCACGAGAACTTAAAACACTTATCGTGAAATATTAAGGAAATTTTCTCCCTAGAAACGGAACGTTTCCTGTGTGTTTACAAAGCCATTCTTTTTCTCTGTCGATGCTCTCTTTCCTTTGCAGTAATATACTCATTTGAGTTGAGGACGCCAGACGATATGTCAGCCACCAGAAACAACCATCATGTGCGTGTCTTGATGCATAGAAACCTCTTCAAACTTGTGTATGGAACTGGGAGACCCTTGCCAAACGTATTACGCAATGATGAAACTTGTCTGATCTGCTATGACGCGAGACCTGCCACCACAGTGACAAACAATTCTTTGTACACCTGCTATTACATTTTTTGGCTCAAATGTGTTTATGAACCCCATTTTCGACTTTGGCACGATGGATCCCAATATTGTCAGTTGAAATACGTTGCGTATGGCTTGTTCTACACTCTCGTTACAGATACCCTCAATTTGCTGTTGTCATGTCTCTTCAAGCAAGATTTGCCACTTGTATGTCAGACTGCTGAAAGCCAATGACACTTGACCTTGCTAACGGCTCCTACGACTCGTTCTAATCAGAAACCAAACAGTCTCCGCTTCACGGAGTAGCCAGGAAGTCTTGACTTGCTACTCACGCACCGTGCGATGGCTCAGGACTTAAGCAATTAACTCCCACCGCTAACGAAGTCCCGCTGGCACACCGAGTAGGGACTTATTCGCAACCTTTGAAAGAGGGAGTGCGGTGTGCGGTCAAAGGCAGGGCCTGAATCCACACAGTGCCAGTACAGCTGAGCATGCATCTATCGAGCCAGTGCCAGAGCAGATTTTCTCGCGAAAATTCGTGACTTTAGCTGTTTCTTGGTTGAAATAGTGATGGTGATTTCTTAACATCAATTTTTCAGACGTGTTAAACGCAGATCTATGCTGTTCTATCGTTTGGTGTTTAAATTGTGAAATCAAGGGCCGGTAAAGTGCAGTTTTTATAAATGCCTACGACGAGCAATGATGTAAATTGATGGATTGCACCCTGAGCAGTCGAAAGACCCCACATCTCTGTATTTTGATGCTAAGCTGAGTACAGGATTAGTAAGATCTTTGCCAGTAGGTACATCCAAAAGGTGGTGACAAGGGAGATACTTTTTGACCATTACTGGAGCTGTACACCGACCCCTACATGCTGAAAACCTCTAAAAACCACATCTTCTTTTAGTGGTTTGTAAAGAAAGAACAACTGCCGTCTTTATTCTCAATGTAGAAACTTTGGAGAATGGACAATTCAGAAAAAGTAAATTCTGGCAAATATGTACTTAACACATTTCTCATGCCTTGTTTTTCCTCCGGCTACTTTTGGTGCCACCCGTTCCTTGTATTGGTATTCATTCACTTTCAGGACAAAAGGCACATTTTCCCACTGGAAAAACGTTTTGAGAAAAAGCAAACCACTAGATTTTGAAGGAAAACTCAATGTAATAGCCTATAAGAAAATTATTATGGGAGAGGAAGAAGGGAGGAGAAGGAGGGAAAGATCGGGGGTGGGGGTGGGGTAGGGGGTGGAGGGTGAAGGAGGAGAACCAATTCTAAAGTAATCGTGTTCGACCGGTTTGGTGTGTATTCCATCCTCAACAATGCTGTCTGTGCATGTTTGAATACAGATCGCTCTCAGGCTCATTCGTACCGCTTTCCATGTTAACTGTTCCTCGCGAACAGCAAGCGATGAGAACCAGCCTATCTTGACGCAGGAAGGTGAGGTAGACAAAAGGGGCATTAAGGCTATGTAGCAGACACACCTCCTCAACAAGCGAGACCCTTGGGCTCAACCAGACTAGACTGGTCGTGCCAACAAAGACGAACACTAAGGATTCACTAGGGATCGGAGCGTGTAAGGGCGGAACTTGTTTGCCGGCCCTCGATGCGCCCACGATCCCTGATAGAAAGACAATGTGTGCCTGCCGTCAAGAAGAGGTTGCTTGTCAATTGCGCACGAAGGAAACCGCCTCTGCGCCTTGTTGCGTGCTGCTGCCTGTTGCGAAGGCGCTTTTCTCTTATTTGGGTCAGACGCAAAGAGGCCAATGGGACGTGGCATACCTGGATGGGCAGGACCTGACTGTTAATGCTGCTGAGATCGATGACCTGGGATAGAGGTATGATTAATTAAGTTCTACATAATGGGAAGTTACCATACACAAGTACGTCTTCTTCATGAAGGGAGGCATGTACAATAAACTGGAAGGAAGAGATTTGAGCAATTCTTGATTGGTAGGAAGAAATATTGAGTTGGGAAATTGAAACTGCATAATAGCATGAACATTTTTAGAAGCATGTCATTTTTGAACGGATATTTGAAATCATTTCCCCTTCTTTACGTGTGTTTTCCTTGTAAAGAAGAATAAAAGGGAGGGAAAAAAACTGTCAGAGCTATGCGTGTAAATGAAACATTTTATCTCACTGCCTCTTTGAAGGGTAAGAGTCGGGTCAACGTGTACATGACTTGTCAATAGATCGACAGCCGAAGTTTAAATTTCAATTAAGGCATGGCTGATTTCAAAAGACATAGAAAGATAAGTATGTTCTTCTTGTCAAACAATATCAGCACATGCACTTACCTAATCAAGGTAGTTATGGAACAGTCACAGGAGAAACTCTTTTTGCAGACAAGAATATTCTATCGCGGGTTAGACAGCGAAACAGTTTAGTTTAGGGGTGGGGGGAGAAGAGCACTCAACAAAACAAAACATGCATAGTGATCTCGAGCTCAGGGGAAAACTCGCCGTGCCATGGTCGCTGTGATCACCAATAGATCCCGAAGGGACGGATGGAATGCATGCGTTTGGACACGAGAGAGGAAGAGGTAACGTGGACAGTGGCCACGCCTATGGATGACATGCAAAAAGGGAAGCACGCATTGCCAAAGTCGTAGTCACTCCTGGGTGGATGATGGAGACAACAACGGAGTAGCTGCTGAAAAACACGGACATGCGTCCTGTTTCCAACTGGAAACCAACGCCGTCCTGACACCAGCATCTCAGCAACGCGGTCTGGCTTTGGTCTGCGTCCAGTCCATCAGCCCAGACTCGCTGCGCATCTGCCGAATGTTTGCTTGGACGCCACGTAGATTTGCCTGAGCGGGAATGAAGGTATGGTTTCCCCTGAGCGTAGCCAAGGCTATTTTCCAGCGTTAAATATCAAGGGTGTGGACACAGGCATTATCGGCAGACTGCTGTTCTCCGGGCTTTGTCTAGGTGTGGTGGGTCAGGGGCTGTTGAACGCCGGGGGGTCACGTCGACACTCTTCTGAACGTATGTGACGACTCGTGCTGATCACGCGGATGACTCATTTTTGGCAGGTAGGTGCTCTAACCCTGATGAGTTTGGTTTCATTTGAATCTAGAGCTTTGTAGTATGAGAAGAGGCGTCGCTGTCCCGGTTTCATGCCAGTGTTTCGCAGCGTAAAACGTGTGGACGATTACGTAGCTCCAGTGATTTGTCATTTGTCGTCAAGGTATAAATGTAGAGCTCTTTACGTCATGATCGGTGACACGTGATATGAAACCACGGAGAATACACAGTCAGAGACACCTTTTTATTTGAAGAAAATGAGCGTTTAATTTGTATGAGATTAGGACAGCATGTGCAGTAACAGTGCTTGACTTGCACTGTAGACACGACACTTCTTCGTTGCACATTATGATCGATATTGACTTCTTGGATACACGTGCATAGGAATCTTCTTCACAAACTTCTTTAAGGCGGATTATTCTATGAAAAGGTTCGTCTTACAATCGTGGGCCTCAACACAATTCACCTCTCTGTTGGAGCACTACACGATTTTGTGCGTCTGTGTGAATGAGCGCGTGCATCAAAATGCGTGCGTGAATACGCGTGTACAGTCGTGCTGGTGTAAATGTGTTAGGTGTGACTGGCGGGTAAGTGGCAGTGTCTTTCCTTGTGTGTCAGGGTATCCTGTGAGGGTCGGACCTGAAAATTTGAGTGCGTATGTGCTTAGAAGCATGCTTCATGTGTGTTGCAAGGAAGAGTTAGCGCGTGTGTGCGCGTGCATGGTGTACATGTGTGTGTGTGTGTGTGTGTGTGAGTGTTAAATGTGTTCCTCTACTTGAGAGTGCGAGCGCGCACTTCAAGGAGTGCCAATCTTGCCTCCAGGTCTCGCTTCGTGTTTGTCAGGTGCAGTATGCAAATACCAGCACATGTCATGCGCAGACGTCGAAGCACGCTCGCCCCGGCCAGTTCTCGCCAGAGTTGTCGCCCCTGAGGACCTCTCACGCTCTGAAAGCCAGGAAGTCATCTATTTCCGTCGGAAAAAGAACCTCGTTTTGCTCACAGTGGTGCATGAAAATATCATGCGTAAAAATGGCAAACTGCTTTTCGTGATGATGCATGCCGTTAGATAATGCTGATCACGACGGAGCTATGCATCGCAGAAGTGTGCGTGTGTGTATGTGTGTGTATGCGCGCGTGTGTGTGTGCGGATGTGTGTACGCGCGCGCGACATGTGTGTGCGCGCGCGCGCGCGCACGTGTGTGTGCATATGTGCGTGTGTGTGTATGCAAGTGTTTGCGTGTATGCGTGTTTGTGCGTGCGTGCGCGGGTATGTGTGTGTGGAGAGGACGCACGGGCAGGCAGGCAGGCAGGCAGGCAGGCAGGCAGGCAGCCAGGCGGGCAGGCAGACAGGAGGCAGGCAGGCAGACAGGCAGGCAGATGGCAGGCAGGCAGGCAGGTAGGCAGGTAGGCAGGTAGGCAGGTAGGCAGGTAGGCAGGTAGGCAGGTAGGCAGGCAGGCAGGCAGGTAGGCAGACAGGCAGGCAGGCTGGCAGGCAGGTAGGCAGGCAGGCAGGCGGGCAGGCAGGCAAGCAGGCAGAGTGAGAAATAGAGAGTAGACGTAATGTGAAATGAACAAAAATTTGATAAAGTGTTATAGCATTTAGGACATGAAGTCGTGACATAAAATCCAGCTGCTGTGGTTACAGTGTTGTTTCTGGCTCCAAACAAACCCAGCTGTTACATGGCTTCGTATGATCTGTGAGAGGACATGCCACGCGAAGTGAAGCGATTGTGGGTTCTCGTAGCATGATGAAATCATATCTAAGCTCCTAAGCGCGATTGGTTCATAAAGGCATGCTAAAATATCATACAAGACCATGACTGAGCAGAGGTTCCTTATGACTGCATGATTCGCATGCAAGTATCACGAAGGGAAAGTACACCCAGAGAGATAGAGAGAGAGAGAGGGAGAGAGAGAGAGAGAGAGAGAGAGAGAGAGAGAGAGAGAGAGAGAGAGAGAGACGCCACAGGAAAAGAGCAAACGAGCAAAGTTGCTAAGCCGTGGCCTGGGAGGACGCCAGACGACCGTCTACTGACAGACGGGAGTCTATTGGGCAACCATTACGCCTTCCGCCTCCCGTTCCTCCTGCAGCGCTGGACCAGCCTCCTCTTTGATTGCATATTCCCTGGGAACCAACAGAGCTCGAGTTCCACTCTTAGAAAGCCGCTTTGGAGACGGCCTGTGCTCTACAGGAGTGGCTCTAGAGTCTTGTAAATTCCGAAAATATTGGAGGGCTCTTGTGCTTACAAGTGGGAGAAGGCTATTCAGAGTTACCGGTATTTGATGGCTTCTTGAATGTGCGAGGGCCCAAATGAGAGCTGAACTGTGGTGTTAGAGTAGAGCTACATCCATGGCAAGGCGGTGGAATGCTCCCCTGTCCCCGGGGCATCTCGGTCGTCATCATGAAAACAGACAGAAGTGAGATGCGCAGGGATAGAGAGGTATGGAGAGAGAATGAGGGGAGAGAGAGAGAGAGAGAGAGAGAGAGAGAGAGAGAGAGAGAGAGAGAGAGAGGGATGATAGGAGGAATGGAAGGGAAAACAGAACAAGCAGAAGCGATTCGTGCAAAATAATATTTTTCATATGCATTGTTTTCACTGGATACGGACAACGACTTGATGATCTCTTTGGGTGTTGTATGTATACAAATGGATGCACACACATCGTATCGGCTCCTACCAGTGACACCTACATGTACAGCACAAAGTAGAAGACATTGAAACCTTTCAAGGAGGCAATTTTCCATGTATGCCTTACTTCTCAAAACAACACATTTCACGTGACAAATAACACTGTCAAGAACACGTGAAGGAACTATTTTCTTTTTCACTCCGCAGCTCATTTACACAAGGGCAGTTCTGTGTTGCTGATGGCCACTGCTTCAGTTACTGAAATATGCATGAGTAGTTGAGCCAAGTGGCAAGGGGAGGGTTTTTTCCCGACTGACTCATGTGGGAGCCATCTCTCAAGAGACGTCAGTAGAAGAAAAACATCCACAAGCTTTGCATTAGTATACATATAGAAGGACTTATCATAGGGCTCGGGGGATGGGAATGGCACAGAGTGGAGCGTGGGGGGTGGATGGGGATTGTGGACGGAACTTGGGGTGAGATATAATGGTAGAGATGGGGAATAAACGGTAAGGGTGAAGGATGGAAAATGGAAGTGAATAGTGAATGCAAGGTGGATAAAAGCAAGAAAGTGGGAATATTTGGAGCAAGCTTGTTATATAGGCAGAACTGTGGGGGTAGAAAAGGGAAGATGTGGGTACAGGGTAGGACGGTTTTGATAGAGAGTGGAAGGTGTGAAAGGGGAATGGATCGAGGGGAATGGAATGGAGAATGGTGACGTGAAATGAAATGCACAGCGGGAAATGACAAATAGCTAGAGTGTGAAGGGAGGGAGTGGGTAGGTGGAAAGTGGAGGTAGAAGGCAAAGTATGAGATGACCATTGCAAAGTGGGGTCAGAGATTGAAAGATGGAGTTGCGGGCTGGAATGTGGGATTGGGAGTATGTGACTGAGGTAGATACATAAGATGAGGGAGGCAGGGGGTGGGGGTGGTTGGAGTAAGGGGAGGAGGGACGGAATGGTTTTACGGTATGTCGAGCCTTGTAGGATACCGAAGGCCAGTGACTTCCCAAATTACTGTTGTTGTTTGGAATAGGACAAAGTCCACATAGCATTTCACCGGTGGGGAGACGCAGTAGGTCTGTTCTTACCCGAGACTATCAGGAAGACAGTGGATGAAAGATTGGGCGAAAACAGTTTAGCATTTTCAGTTCATTGCCCGCGTCCTCAATGACTGCATGATTATTAACCCCAATTCGTTACACGGAGGGAAGGAACCTTTCGCATCTCTCCACCCATTGCCGACACTGTGACAAACGGTGCTGTACTGAGGTACTCAAATCTGTTGCAAACAGTGCTGTACTGAGGTTCTCAAATCTGTTGCAAACAGTGCTGTACTGAGGTACTCAAATCTGTTGCAAACAGTGCTGTACTGAGGTACTCAAATCTGTTGCAAACAGTGCTGTACTGAGGTACTCAAATCTGTTGCAAACAGTGCTGTACTGAGGCACTCAAATCTGTTGCAAACAGTGCTGTACTGAGGTACTCAAATCTGTTGCAAACAGTGCTGTACTGAGGTACTCAAATCTGTTGCAAACAGTGCTGTACTGAGGCATTCAAATCTGTTGCAAACAGTGCTGTACTGAGGTACTCAAATCTGTTGCAAACAGTGCTGTACTGAGGTACTCAAATCTGTTGCAAACAGTGCTGTACTGAGGTACTCAAATCTGTTGCAAACAGTGCTGTACTGAGGTACTCAAATCTGTTGCAAACAGTGCTGTACTGAGGTACTCAAATCTGTTGCAAACAGTGTTGTACTGAGATACTCAAATCTGTTGCAAACAGTGCTGTACTGAGGTACTCAAATCTGTTGCAAACAGTGCTGTACTGAGGTACTCAAATCTGTTGCAAACAGTGCTGTACTGAGGTACTCAAATCTGTTGCAAACAGTGCTGTACTGAGGTACTCAAATCTGTTGGAAACTGCAGTCATCAAACTGTTTCCCACGACGATCAACCCGGATATCTACTGTCCGACCTACGCACACCTCACGCACATATGTTGACCACATCAGCGTCTTTCTCAACACACGTTGACTTGTCTATTAAAAACTAAAGCCACGTGGGAATTGCATGACAAGTAAACGCGCGCCGATTGGCTAACAATGCTCGCGGCGGGAGGTGCAGCAAACTGCTTCAAAATTCGTAATCTTTCTTTTTTTTGCGGTAGGGTTGGTAGGATTCACATTTCAGACAAAAGGATTACAATACAAAGTAACCGGAAAACTCCATAATGGCGTTTCCATGTTGCTTTTCCGTGTCTCTTCTCTTTTGTTTCGCTTACACGCGTGAAACTGTAAATATCTGGAAAAGCTTTCATACATGACCACGTTCCTGTTTAAATATAAAAACAGCAGGTGATTCTCGAGCACCTCACAGCAAATATGCATTGCGTTATCGACTCAGAAAAGAAGCATGGACTGCAGAGAGAAATCAAAGAAAAATGGACATGTACAATGACTTATCTACTGCAGTTCCTATCTGCAAAACATTAAGTCCTGATCATAGTTGCCTCCGCTAATATACTTGTACACCCCAGTCTGTCAAATGTTCTTATTATTTTATACATTTGCTGTTCATATTGCCACTGCTTCTTTTGTTGTCTTCACCGTCGCCATTGTTATTGCTGTCGTCGTTGTTGTCATTGTCGTCGTCGTCATTGATGTCATTATTGTTGTCGTGTTGTTGTCGTCGTTGTTGCAGCAGCAGGTGCTTGTTAGTTCTGCAAACTTTTGATGATCAATAGATACTCATGCAACGGCATAATCTTCACTCTGGCAATACCTTAAAATAGGGCAGAGTCAACAGAACTTCCTATGCATCTTCTGCATAGGCCTTTAGAGTGTCCCAGTCACTAGGTCTGTCTTTACTTCGTGGCCAGGGCTTGGAGATCAGTGCCCGGGTTCTCCACCTGCAAGGATCCTCCACCGTGACTGGAATCCTACCGGATATCTCTGCCATCCTCGCAGCCATGCAGGATCCCATGAACTGACGTCTTTCTCTGTGTCCAAGCAACGGTCACCAAGTCCAGGAATTCGGTCTCGGACTGTCTCCCATCCGACGGGGAAATCCAATCAACATGGCGGCATAATCTCGAGCCGCCGACGTCAATCAATGCTTCCCAATATTCCCTGCGGGCAACGGAGCCGTTGGGGAAACCAGGAGGACAGTGGGAATGAGACGCGCAAAGGGCCCCCTGTCCTGCCGTCGTGCTCCCCCCTCGTCCCTCCCTGCAGGCGTTGCGGTTTTTCAATGGAGGAGAAAAGAGGAGGGAGAACTTTGGCAGGGAGGGGAGCCAACTTGGGGAGAAGGCAATTCTCCCTCGCCTGACAGTCGCCTCCACAAGGGAGGAAGTGGAGGGTTCTTCTGCGTCAGCCAATTGCGTTATCCACTGCTAATTTGAAGACTTCTCTTTTTCATTCACCGTCGTGGCGAGGTCCGCGGGACGAGGGTTATGCGCTCCATTACTGATCGTTTTCTTCTCTCTGCCTGGAGATGGGGACGGAGGAGTTGCGTAGAGGCTTGGGGTTGAATGGGAGAAGGGCAGTGGGTTTGGCATAGTAGGTCGTCCGAAAGCTGCACGGCGATTTTGCCTGTTCAATTCATTAGTCGAGATTTCCACGTCTTGAATTCGGTCTTCCGCTCCACAGGGTTGCAAACGTAGAAAGTGATCAATGTTTAATGACCTCCCTAACATTTAGAACCATTTTTCTTCCTAAAGGTGCTCAGAGAATGAATTCATAAACTACACTTGCAACCTCGCAGACTTTTACGGCTGGTAAACGTCATTTGATCTGAGGAGACTACAGCATGTACATGAAACAAGTATAAAGGGCGTCATGACAGAAATATCCAAAAATACATATAGTGTTTATCTGTTAGTATAAGATGACGTCTCCCATCAGAAATCGACAAGAACATACATGTAGATGTTTGAATCAGAAAATAATGTGACAGACAACCAAAGAAAAAGACGACGAAAAGAAAGAACAAAAGGAGGAGGAGGAGGCGAAGGTGGCGGAGACGGAGGAGGCGAAAGTGGTAGAGACGGAGGAGCGGAGGCGGAGGAGGAGGAGAAGGAAGAGGCGGTGGAGGAGCTGGCGGAGGAGGAGGAGCTGGCGGAGGAGGAGGAGGAGGAGGAGGACGAGGACGAGAAGGAGGAGGAGGAGGAGGAGGAGGAGGAGGAGGTAGGACGAGGAGGAGGAGGAGGAGGAGGAGGAGGCTGAGGGAACGAGGGAGGGCGAGGACGAGGAGGGCGAGGACGAGGAGGAGGACGAAGGAGGAGGAGGAGGAGAGAGGAGGAGGACGAGGAAGGAGGACGAGGAGGAGGAGGAGGAGGAGGAGGAGGAGGAGGAGGAGAGACGGAGGAGGACGGGAGGATGGAGGAGGAGGAGGAGGACGAGGAGGAGGACGAGGAGGAGAGGAGGAGAGGAGAGAGAGGAGGAGAGGAGAGGAGGAGGAGGAGGAGAGGAGAGAGGAGGAGGACGAGGACGAGGAGGAGGAGAGGAGGAGGAGGGAGGAGGAGGAGAGGAGGAGGAGGAGGAGGAGAGGAGGAGGAGGAGGAGGAGAGGAGGAGAGGAGGAGGAGGAGGAGGAGGAGGAGGAGAGGGACGAGGAGGAGGAGAGAGGGACGTGGAGGAGGAGGAGGAGGAGGAGGAGGAGGAGGAGGAGGAGGAGGGAGGAAGAGAGGAGGAGGAGGAGGAAGAGAGGAGGATTAGGAGGAGGAGGGACGAGGAGGAGGAGGAAAGAGGACGAGGAGGAGAAGGAGGAGGAGGAGGAGGAGAGGAGGAGGAGGAGGAGAGGAGGAGGAGGAGGAGAGGAGGAGGAGGAGGAGGAGGAGGAGGAGGAGAGAGGAGGAGGAGGATGGAGGAGGAGGAGGAGGAGGAGGAGGAGGAGGAGGAGGAGGAGGAGGAGGGGGAGGAGGAGGAGGAGGAGGAGGAGAGGAGGAGGAGGAGAGGAGGAGGAGGAGGAGGAGGAGGAGGAGGAGGAGGAGGAGGAGGAGGAGGAGGAGGAGGAGGAGGAGGAGGAGGAGGAGGAGGAGGAGGAGGAGGAGGAGGAGGAGGACGACGACGACGACGACGACGACGAGGACGACGACGACGGCGACGACGACGACGATGATGATGATGATGATGACGACGAAGATGATGATGACGACGAAGACGATAATGAATGGCATTTTACAGTATATCGATCTTTGAAAGCTTTTTAGCCTTACATAGAGTAATACAGGTATACAGGAGAGAAGGACAGGATAATCAGAGGTTGGATACATATGTACAGACATAATATGCAGACCAAAAACTGCTACAGAGTGCCGAGTTAGGACGATGCTAATCGTTCCGGATATCCATGTCACGTTCCACAATAGTGATATGGAAAGTCGACCTTCGGGAAGGGATGAACAAAACATGTTCTGCTCTTTTTTCCTTGATGGTTGACTTCGGATATGGTTATCGCTGCCTCAAAACATGCAAGCAAAAGCAAAAATGATCATGAAGAGCAAAACGTCTCTAAGCAATATATGTCAGCATCAATCGTGTTTAATTCCACTGCTCGTACTCTTTCATTCTCCTTTTTATGGATCATATTTCCCCAGAGTACCTAGCCTGCGAACCTCTTTTTCTAAATTCTTCAGAACGATATTGATTTTGATGTAAGGCTCATTTGATTAGGTTGTGTGTCTTGCAATTCACTGTCCTTGATTGCATTCCCCGTTGGACTTCGGACTTTGTTTAACCTCCCATCGCCTGTCTCTGCTAGTTATTCCAATCCCGTACTCAGCACAACGCTCTTTTCTCCTTTGGACCTTTCCTTGGCCTCATCCTTTGCCCCCTGACCCCCTTTCAATGCGATTAAACACAGAGGTAGATTGGGATGAGACTCACACAAAATGCAGTATACTTTGGGCTCTCACATCCATTTCTTACGACATCGTGTTAATATCAATATATTATTTCATCTCAAAGCGACATACGTAAGATACACATATTGATAACATGGTTTAAATTTCGCTCATCCTCATCTAGTTTCCTCGTCACTTTGTAATTGTGAGAGATGCTACTCTAATTTAAACCCTAGAACATACAGTATCGTGTCTGGTATGTCAGCAAAGTGTGGACAACCCCACTGAGCGTTACTGATGTCATCAAGACGATCCCTATCATCAACCATTACTCAACAGTCACTGTGAAGACCCATGTTCTTTCACCAAACCATCAGAACACTGCATTCTACTTACCGGACACTCGCACCACCCAAACATTACCCTGCTCGCTGGCTCACTGCGGTTCATTACCCTGCGTTGCGATGGATTCGGTACCTGCGTTCGGGAGAGGGACAGGACAGGGACGATGGAAGATGAGCAGCGCTGTACCGCCAGAGGCCTAATCAATGACAGTGACGACCACTTTTGCCCGCAGCCTCACCTAATCCCTGCTCACCTGAGAGAGTGGCTGTCTAATTGAGATCAATAGCGACCATTGTGACAGTTTCCTGCTGCATTCACCTGGGCGCTGAGGCTTAGCCCCGGTGCCTCAGACAGGGAAACCCTCTCAGCCTTGTACTCTGTCTCCCCCTCTGTCTGTGCACGAGTGTCGGTAGCTTTGTCTGCGATGTGAATTTGGTGCTTGTTGTGTTTGCTGCTCTTGCCTTGTGTACACTGGCAATTCTTCAGAGTCTGCACGTGTGTAATCGTGTATGTATACCTATTCGTGCGCAAGAGTGTCGAGTGTGTCTATATGTCAGTTTTCTCTGTTTGCCTACTTGTCTTTGTGTCTTTGCCTGTCTTCCTCTATGGGTCGGGGACGAGACCAGATTCATCAAGTCTCCCTATTCGAGTTGTAAATGGTGACTAACTACAACAATGGAGTTTTGACTCTATTTGAGTGTTGAGGATAGGAGCAGAGCCATTGAGTCTTCCTATGATATTAAAAAAGGCAGCTAAGGAAAATGATACTTACTTTTGCTGTAGCTAACCTGTATACTTGTGCGACCGACGGCCATATGTTGATATGCCGTAAAACGTTATTCATCATTATCTGTCCTCTCTCTGTTTCATGAATCGGCAAGAATATTTCTACTCCACAAAACTTAAAAGATTTTTCCCATAAACTCCACCAAACAATCAATGCTTTTCACCGTCGATTTCCATTAACTTTTCAGTAACATGCAACACACTCCACTTTCGATTTATTATTTTTCAGACCCACAACGGTGGTCTTTTCGATTTGTCACTTATTCTTCCAGTCTATTTCAAGTGTTCTCCATGTCGGAAGCACTGCTAGACATCCCGCCCATCTAGCTGGGAACCTTAGTCACAGTGTGTTCCAGTGACAGGCAGCACTTGGTTAGTGCAGGATGCATTCATAGTGTATTGTCATTTGAGATTGGTCTTCCCAAACGGAGGCGGTTTGATACCTCAGGCAATTTTCATATCAGATTATCATCACAGAGTGCAACTAATTTCTTATGACGGTGAGTATTGCTGTTTTATAAAACAGCCTGTCAAGTGTGAATATGATATTCTATTAGCAACCAACGTTTGTAGAGGATGAGCATTTTCGTGCGCATCTGGCTCAGAAGGTATGTTCTCAAAGACTAACTGAATTGCAGTCTAGTTTAATGGCAGTCTTTAGTTTTCAGCGTACTACACTTATTCTTTCTGATAAGGAAAGCTTATTGATATCAATTTTGAAACCTTGTGATTCATAAGTGCTGCTGACAGCTTCTTTGTGCCTGAGGAAGTAACGCATGCAACATACTAGACTGATGCAAATATTCGAAATGTTCTGCAAATATGCTCATCCTAGAGGTAAAGAAGAAAACTCACAATGGCACTGCAAAGGAATTAGCAATGTTGATATATGAGCAGCCGCATTATAAACGCCAATAAAATTCACCACCATGTATGTGGGAATTCCACAGGTTTTAGTACTCACACATGTTATGGCTCACATTATTGCACCTCTTGCTCAACATTAGAAGACTGCCAAATCACAACTTGTCAGCAGTGACATACATGTATGCACTTTGTCCTACTTATTTCGTCCCTTTAAATGGGTCACCCGCATTCCATTCCGCTTCAATCATCATAAAGGCAATACGTGTACGAAACTCATTATAAATCAAATTAATTGGAAATCACTGATGATACTGAGTTGAAGGATGTCACTTTTTTGAGGAAATGCGGGATTCAATGACGTTCCCTATAGTTCACAGAGCCGATCAGTTTCGAAGATATAAGCGTAAAGCAATCGTTTATCGGCAATACTTCTAATTGACATATACGTCTTCGAGCATTTTACACACTACTTTCTGATATACAGGCCTCTTTATTAGCCCTCACATGGCAGCTAGCGTTGAATGAAATGTTAGTTATCTCAGCTGAGGCATGCAGTTCGAGAGTACAGAGACCGAGAGAAACCATACACGCGTGTTTGTATGGCTTTTCATTTGAATTCCTCCCACGTCCATGAAAGGCCTTTTAGTTCAATTTTCATGGCAATACCATGAGCAAATCTTTTGTTACAGCATAAAGTACTTGTAAAAAGTGTGCTTTCAGCTTTCCTCAAGGGCACTCATGGAGAGAGATTTATAAGTCAAGAGTAGTATGAAATAAATGTAATATTTAAAAAAGTGTCTAATATTTTTGCATCTCACTACAGAATGCTTCAACCATCCTTATAATTCCCTGTTTTGTGTACATTAATTTTATTGCTTTAGTGGAATGGAAAAGACTTGGGGATAAAACGTTGGCCCATGAATTTTACTGAAAGTGTCCCTGTGCAAACATTAATTGGCAGCTCATATGAACGAAAGAATATAGTAATACACACATTTCACCCCAAGTATCCAGATTCACGTTGTTTCATGATGCACTTCAACGCTTTCTTTAGTTTTGCAGGTATACGCATGGAAGCTTGCCCTTCATCTCTTGGAAACTTGTGCGAGAGATTTCTCTCAGGAATTGACTGGTCGTTCTGTTGTTACTTCTTCTTTTATTTAATGAAACCCCGCATCTGTTACTCTCAGGCTGTCACTGGGAAGAACATCGTGACAGCTGAAGTAGTGAGAGCCCCATAGCGTGTCTGTTTCATCAGGAGCACGGAGAAAACGGTCCTCACTCAGGGGAGGGCTCTGTTCCTGCAGCTGTGATGGCTAAATCACCGAGTCTGCTACCAGACCATCAGTCGCCCCAGACCAATACAGCAACAAAGACGCGTGTCCCCACGCCTGAATCGCTTTAGCTGCGCAAACAGCCCAAATGTCAAGGTACAAACTCTTCTGTTCCCTCGGGATGTACTGGAGCTGGGGGGGTTTGGGAGGAAAGAAGGAGAGAGGTGGGAGATGGAAGGAAGTGAGAAAGAGGCAGGGTGCGTGAGATGGGTTGGCATCCAAGAGAGGTACAGACAGGTCGATCAGTGTTTATCTACTGCAAACACAGTTCCCGCCGCAAGGATGTCTCCATATCGATCGGCCCAAAGGAGTCAAATGAACTATGGATCGTCTTTTTCGCTCCGGCGACACGGACCTGTGTGTGCTCAAATCAGGACGTCATGCACTGAATGAGGTGGAACTCGGGTTGGGCGGTGAACGTGATTGGGTTGGGAAGGCGAGGCTGAATAGATAGGTAGAGCGTTTGGGTGAGAAGGGAGAGGATGGGAGAGGAATGAGAAGGGGAGGGAATATTTAGGACCAGAAGGTGGTGGGGAAGGTTAGGTATTTGCGGCTACGTAGGGGGTAGGGTATGATGGTGAGGGGGCTGTTTAAAAACGTGAGGTTGATAGAGGAGAGAGTAAAGTGGGTCAAGAGTAGGGATTGTAAGACAATGCAGGTAACGAGGATAGGCTGGCGACATGGGGGATGGGGGTGGAAGGGGGTTGGGAGTGGACAACATTGAGTTTGGAAGATCGGGGAATAATGTTTTGGGTGCTCGTGGGGGTTGTGGGAAGGTTAAAAGGATAATATTCTCAAGGACGTGTCCTCTCAAGCATATGGATTTGGAACACAGACAATGCTCCTTCCAGATCCTTCTATTCAAACTTTGCATCAGCAAGAGAGGACGAGGGAAGAAAAAAAAGGCAATCTGGTTTTCTTTGGCCATTGTCTCTGCTGGCTATGGAGGCCCCCACGGACCTTCTACTGCAATCAAAGCGCTCGGTGATGGAGAGGGAGATGAGCAAATAGACGCAAACAAAGCACTTGGCCTAACAAGCTCGATATCGGGCCGAGCTGCTGCGATGGTGTCCATTAGAGCCAGTCCCGCGGGCCGGGAAAGTCGAGGTTATAATAGCAATATCGACGAAGGACAATGGCGGAGAGCTCAATGGGCGCATGGAGGAAGTCCGGTCAGCTGGGGATGAGTAAATGTTGTTGCAAGGGAAGGGGTTGCGAACGCTCTCGTTTACTGCTATTCTTCAAGCGTGTTTTCAATCATCTGATAAGAAAGGAAATATGATAGACCGGGCAAGCCACGCTCGAGCTGAACAACAGATAATCCTCGTCAGCTTTTCCACAGCGACTGCCGTGGGAATGGAGGGGAACGACGCATCCTGCGAACTCCATACGTCCTTGCTGTCCTGAGTGGCTGGCGAAGCTAAGTGCACATAAATGCATTTGTGTAAAGTTCTCAGCAGGTGGCTGAGTGGGATATTTTCTGTGTGTGTTTTTCTCCACCCTTTCCTTGTACTCAGATATCCCCATAAAAACGGTCGTCATTCAGTTATATCGGTCAGTCTTTTCAAACAGTTTTGCTCGCTGCCTGTTAAAAAGTAGAAATATACCCGATTAGGACGTTCTTGTTGAAATAGATTTTTCAGGGAGATCTGTAATCACATCATTGAAAGCAGGCTCTATGTGAGTCCATCGATTGTCAAGAGCCGTTGATACCGCCTTCATGTGACATTATGGGTTGTTTGTTTTGTTTTTTTCTCTCGTGGAGTGACGGAATGCTGTCCAGACATAGAAGACTACATTAAAAGCGCCGTGACATCTGAGTTTCCAGTATCGATCTTTACCAGTTGGCCATGGGTAAGAGTGACAACTACAATATAACGTCTATATTCCGCGAGCTTTCTGTTAAAGAAGAGTTACGTCCCTTGTTAAAGCCAAAATCAATACTGGGTCAGACAAAGACGACACAAATCAGACCACGTTCAATAACTTTGACAAAGGTGCGACAGTGCTACAGTGTTATAACCACGGACCTCTTCATTGTTCAATGATGATTACCTTTAAATGCACCATATGCACTTCGTTGTGGAGCCTCTTTGTATCAGACAATTGAGTTTTGTCTTTGTGACTGTAATACGTTGTACGTCTGCAGTGGTGCTCATTAAACAAAATTAATTAAAAGCTTCTAGACTGAATACTTTCTCTCGCCAACATTTCATAAATATCACAGATAGAAAGTAATATGAAAGCCAACGTCTGCGTTAATGAAGTGATGACAACATAGTTCACTTTTACTCCGAAGAAGTTGCAGACATCCTAAGATCCTTATTAAACTTATTCGTGGCTATTATATTTTAAGTCAAACTTTAACTGTTCTTAAATTGTGCGTGACTCCTAGGTTTCATTTGGATGTAACAGGCATTTTCTTTTCAACTGCAAATCGGTCTATTGAAATACTAGTATCTCCTCTGATAGTTCTCCTGGAGCAGTTGTGATCGGACATTCTTTTCCTTTTTTCTTGGTGAAATGTGTTCACATCATCACCGACAAAACTTCCTAGCTTTGCTGGAAAGAAACGGTCTAAAAACTCCAGCATTTGAAAGCATCATGCAATTGCAGATAGGACAGCCAAATAAGGATGACATCTCTATCACTGCCACTGCCCTTACTGACCATAGCCCATAGTCTAAACTGCCTGAGGAACGCAGTGTCGTCTGCATTTGAAAAGGAAATTGATCACGTAGGTCTCGTCGATTTTTCATGTGGGCCATCGTGTAATGGAAACTTTATATCTCCCTGAGCAGATAGAATCCTCTGGGGATGGAGAGAAAGTTTGATGAATACCTTCCTAGTCGATTTGCACTGGATCTTCTGCGATGCTGGCGGCGGTATAATGGGAGGGTGAGGCGATCAGATATGTATCGATGGAATCGTAGGCCATGAAGCTCCCAAGGATAGATTTATTAAGCTGCAGCGGGGTGCTCCATGGAACGCAGTGCTCCACCGCAGTTCCTCAAGAAGTCACCCTTGTCATGCTCGGAAGGGCTCATGTGTTTCTGCACCATTTACTCCATGGCTGTGTCCTACATAGAGCTCATCAACGAGGCTGCGACTCAGTGTCGGATCGTTGCCACATGCTGTTGACCAATAGTTATCGGTCGGTTTCCGTATCCACCCATGTGGTATTTATGACTGATTAATGGGTTGATGTCTGTTCGTCTTGCAAGTTTATGAAGTCTGTACCCTTCCAGTACCCGGTAGATCATCAACAGATTTCTATGCATAATCCTAATGGCAGTATGACTAAATCTGTGACAGGAAAAAACACATTGAGCAACTTCAGTAATAATGACGACATTATAATAGGTCATTGATTAAGGTTCTTCCCATCAGATACTTTAAAAAATGAAATAACAAATTACGATAACAATTTCAAAACTGTTAATTAATGAAATGGAATGGTTAGTACGGGGTTTGGGGGGTAGGGGTGGATATGGGGTGGAGGGTGGGTGTTGTCGGGGGAGGGGATGGAGAAGGCACCTTTGCAAAACCATGTAGTCTTAGAGCTGTGAATACGGTGGTACTCACCAAGTAAGTAGCTGTGGTTTATATGCAAGTAAAGACATTGTGATACAATTAGTAGGCCTGCTTGATTCTGTATTGTTGATATGGTATTTGTCTTGCTTTACAGCACATCATTTAGCCGGACGCATGAAAAGAAGTATATACATACAGAGGTTTACACATTACTCTTTTCTACAAGTATGTCCACTCATACCTTGTGTCAGTTGCTCACAGTGGAATGACTCTACACAAACCATCAAATGATTATCTAAAATAGAGAAGTACAGGTGTAATTCATGGATAATTCTTTCGGACACCAGACATAACAATAGTTTATGCCGCCTTTGTTCCGATCGGTTATATCTATATTTAACACTCCCGCGAAATGTTTCAATTTTTTCTGTCCTCCAAAATGGCCTACGACGAATTCAACCCTTGGCTCGGACAGGCAGTCTCTGTCCCCAAACCAAGGCCACCAGTTCCAACCGCCCTTTACTTACCTTACCCTACCTTACCTTATCATACCTTACCTTACCTTACCTTACCCTACTATCCCGCTGCCCGCCAAGTTCTGCTTATCCTTCCGTCGTACTGGCAGCTTTTGCGGAGCACCAAAGAGATGATTCCATCTTCTCCTCAGCCCTCTCATCTCATTCAAAAGCAATGCCAATCTTAGAAACCTCTTGTTCCGCTCCTCTACACCTAGCTCCACCAATCCTGCCAACCATTCTAATGGAACCTTGTACCCCTGCCAACGTCCCGATTACAGGACATGCCCCTTCATCTCCCCATCAGATTCCACTCAAGGCCCTAAATCCATGTTCACTCTTAAAAACTTTTCTTCTGCCAAACCAGCAACCTTCAATACGCCATCCACTGCAGCAGGTAGGTGCCACGCGATATACATTGGAGAAACTGGCTGAGCACTCAACGTCAGACTGCAAAAACACTTTGCAGACACCCGCTACACGCAATAAACCCATTGCTCATCACTTGAGTACTCACTCTCATTACAACCAGAATGTCAGAGTAAGGGATCTCTGGTTGTCACCTGAGAAGAAATAAATGAAGGCCAGGTTTATTCGGAAACTAGTTTCGTGTTATTCCCTACTCGTGTATATTTTATTTCCTCATCAATGTATATGTAAACTGAAGCATATTTATGTTGTATAATTGTTTACTTTTTTCATGTGCATGATGTATAGTGCATATACATACATGTATGTAGATTTGCATTAACATGGTGTGTGCATGGACGCTCGCTTGCTTTGGTGGTGGCGGAATGTGTACACATGCCTTTGCAATACTGCACATTGCTTGCTTGCTTGTGGCGGAATGTGTACACATGCCTTTGCAATACTGCACATTGCTTGCTTGGTTGTGGCGGAATGTGTACACATGCCTTTGCAATACTGCACATTGCTTGCTTTGGTTGTGGCGGAATGTGTACACATGCCTTTGCAATACTGCACATTGCTTGCTTTGGTTGTGGCGGAATGTGTGCACATGCCTTTGCAATACTGCACATTGCTTGCTTGGTTGTGGCGGAATGTGTACACATGCCTTTGCAATACTGCACATTGCTTGCTTTGGTTGTGGCGGAATGTGTACACATGCCTTTGCAATACTGCACATTGCTTGCTTTGGTTGTGGCGGAATGTGTACACATGCCTTTGCAATACTGCACATTGCTTGCTTTGGTTGTGGCGGAATGTGTACACATGCCTTTGCAATACTGCACATTGCTTGCTTGGTTGTGGCGGAATGTGTACACATGCCTTTGCAATACTGCACATTGCTTGCTTGGTTGTGGCGGAATGTGTACACATGCCTTTGCAATACTGCACATTGCTTGCTTTGTTTGTGGCGGAATGTGTACACATGCCTTTGCAATACTGCACATTGCTTGCTTGGTTGTGGCGGAATGTGTACACATGCCTTTGCAATACTGCACATTGCATGCTTTGTTTGTGGCGGAATGTGTACACATGCCTTTGCAATACTGCACATTGCTTGCTTTGGTTGTGGCGGAATGTGTACACATGCCTTTGCAATACTGCACATTGCTTGCTTTGGTTGTGGCGGAATGTGTACACATGCCTTTGCAATACTGCACATTGCTTGCTTTGTTTGTGGCGGAATGTGTACACATGCCTTTGCAATACTGCACATTGCTTGCTTGGTTGTGGCGGAATGTGTACACATGCCTTTGCAATACTGCACATTGCTTGCTAAAACTGTGCCTAATCCGCCGTCCCAAGGTTGAGAAAGTTTAACTCTTCTTTTCAATAACTAATCAGCATGCTTTAGACGATCACCATGCAATTTTACTGATGAGCACCAACTCATATTACTTTCCGAGTCTTCCTCCCCCAACCTCCCCCCACCCCCCACCCCCACTTTTACTTTGTCCCCCTCACTGTAAATACGTCCCCCTTTTTTATCTGTCGCGCTTTATGAAAAAACTTTTTGTCGAAAATTTGCACTT
The DNA here is from genome assembly GCA_034096865.1 of Theodoxus fluviatilis. Classification (NCBI taxonomy): domain Eukaryota; kingdom Metazoa; phylum Mollusca; class Gastropoda; order Cycloneritida; family Neritidae; genus Theodoxus; species Theodoxus fluviatilis. Next base: position 27,314 of record JAWQFJ010001430.1, read on the forward strand.
TTTAATCAGCTGTGTTTTAATCTTTGTCCTTGTTTTGATATTTAAATAAACCCGGATTTTTCCCGTCCCAGGGATGGAACCACGGCACTGCGCCTTGCACATCGTCCAACCCCAAAGCATGCTCGCTTGTTTTGACAAACGACTGAAGTAACTTTACAAACGTGTTGTGTGTTTGACGCTCGGTTCA
>JAWQFJ010001430.1:32500-52500 GCA_034096865.1 Theodoxus fluviatilis
GTCACTCTCTGTCAGTCAGTCACTTTATAGGTCAATCAGTCACTCTCGGTCGGTCGGTCGGCCGGTCGGTCGGTCGCTCGCTCGCTCGCTCGCTCGCTCATTTATTCAGTGACTGACTGATCGAACGACCCATCAACCAACCGACCGATTGACTGACTGACTGATTCACAAACTCCCTCTCTCTCTCTCTCTCTCTCTCTCTCTCTCTCTCTCTCTCTCTCTCTCTCTCTCTCTGTGTGTGTGTGTGTGTGTGTGTGAGAGAGAGAGAGAGAGAGAGAGAGAGAGAGAGAGAGATTTCTTAGTGGACCTGCTTAAAGCCAGTGCATGTATTACCAAGAGAAGTCTATATCTATTACAAGGGACCTTCATCGCGAAGACCGAGCCGTGTCCGAAAAACAAAGGCCTATAAAAAGTCATCAGAGCCAGATTGTGATGAATGGAGCAGATTCACACAGCACACAAATATACGTCAGCCTGACAGTGAACGCATCGAGTCCGTTTGGGAAATCACGGAATATTTTTGATTACTCGTTGTTCTAGTATGAAAGGCCACCAGATATACTCCTCAAGTCAGAATGCATTAAGTCTGTCTGGGATATCTGGAGGTATCTGCACTTTGTCGATGTTCTAGTGTTCTAGTTACGCTCTGCAAGTCTCGTTTGGAGAACCGTATGCGACTTATTTTTTAGCTGTGAGTGAAATTTTTAAAAGCTCTGGACCGGTTGTTCGTCCATTACCTCGGTGTTAAATTAATTACAGCGAGTGCATTCGCGTCGAAAAATAATATGCATACACCTGTGTGTGAGAAAGAAGAGCCATGGATTATCATTGCCGAGTACACATAGTCGTATGGGTGCATACGAACAGAATAGCCCCTCGGGACCGCAGTGAAAACCTACATTACCACAGCCACAATGCCTGCTGCCAGAGAGACAGAGGAGGTCTTGCGTGGTTGATGAGACTGAGGAAAGTTGATATGGATCAAGCTCTCCTGCTCGACAGAGGTTCGATCAACAATAAAAGGATAGAGTGCTCGATCTGATGAAGCACGCACATTCTGCATAAATTAGCCACAAGGCACCGTTCCGGTACACCGATCACGTATTGTCAATTGAACTTTATACTGCATTGCATACATGAGTCCAGTTGCAGACTATCATGACACTCAAACTGTCACATGCTAACGTTACCCTTTCAGAACCACAGAAAACCATTCTAATATTCCCACTGGTTAACTGCATCTGCAGATTCGATGTCTTGTCTTCTTATGAAGTGAAACACAGTCAGCCATGTCTGGGAAATATGCATGGAATCAGGCCATTTGGACCCTTGTCCACCATGCCTCGTCTCAACATTATTTGCTCTCTCTCTCTCTCTCTCTCTCTCTCTCTCTCTCTCTCTCTCTCTCTCTCTCTCTCTCTCTCTCTCTCTCTCTCTCTCTCGCTCTCTCTCTCTCTCTCTCTCTCTCTCTCTCTCTCTCTCTCTCTCTCTCTCTCTCTCTCTCTGTGTGCTTGGATGAATCACCCATTCCACCTGCCATATTCTGGAAGTTTATTCTGGCCATTCCACTTCCTGGACACTGACTTTTGTGTCCTTTGTGAGTGGTCTAGCAACCCTTACGAAAGAAAAAGATTCCCATGAATTTTTATTCAGAAACACATCTAAATTAATCCTATACAGTCACTTTTCTGTCGCTACTTCAAGTTGCAAGTGTAGAATACAGCAGGTGTGAAGTGTTTTATGTATTTATGTATGAACTGGGTATGCAACGGTGGCAAATGATTAATTTCTTCCGCTCTTTTCTTTGCGTACAGTCCAACTCGATCAGAGGAACGGGAGAGTTACCGACAAAAGAATGTCTGAGAAATCACACCTGCATCATCAAGACACAAGAATAGGAAACCGATTTGAATGTGTATGGACACATGAAGAAATCAGTAGCAAAGACTGACATTTGCAAGCGGATTTGGAGTTTGTGCTCGCTCAACATGTCAGAGGTTCTGTGTCTGGTTGATCCACTCGATAATGAAACTTTTGATGCAGGAATGTTGGTTCAAGTAGATCCCCTAGGTTCCCCTGATGGAACCTGGCGCCCTTCTAAAGTCTGAGCATCTGTCAACCAGCTGAAAGCAACGCTTTGCATGTCAAATATTCACAGGCGCTGTTTTATTTTTATTTCTTTTTCTTTTGGCCCTGGATATTTTTATAATACTTAGTTGCATGACAAACGATGAATGTGTGCGAGGATGACAAATGCAAGTAAGTAAAACCTGTGGCTTTATTTTAGTCACAAAGCTAGAAGCTTCACTCTCGTATGTGAATCTTCTCACAAATCTAATACATTAGGAAAGACAACTCCTGTATTTGTATTTCATTTGTTATGGCGAAAGACTATTAATATTTTGTTTATACAATTTTCCCCGTTTGTTTCCTTGTACATTCAAATTCAACTCGTTGAAGCATTTATTGAATAGGGAAGTGCCGTGAATGCGTGAAGCACATAGTCGGCACAAGAAAATGTTTCTGACAGTTGTTTGTCATCCATCTCAACCAACAACGTCACAGGGGTATATAGAGTAATACTCATGACAGACATATACCTCTTGGCATTTCATGTATAATTGCTCCAGCCTACTGACAAGAGAAAACAAACATGGCAAACTCGGTCAAATCTTTGAGCACAGAACAGATTGTGTGGATTCACGCAGTTCATCGTTGAGACCAACCACCGCTCTGCTCTCTTTCTGTTTCCCACACCTTCTTTTCCGTCACACATATTCCAGGCTCTGAGCATGGTGCTTCATCGGGACGATTCTGTGGAGGATGGTTTGTTTCCCTCGCAAACAACTGTCTATGTGGTTTTCCATTCTGGAGCTGTTTGTCCGCAATGAATAATGCCCTGGCCAGAAGCGAAGGCTGTTGACAGTACTAACGTCTGCCGTTTGATGGTGAGGAGAGGTTTCGCTCGCTGAGCGTTCCTTCCGGCGCTTCTCTGTGCTTTTTGCTGTCGCGCTTGTTGACCCAGGGGTACACTACCCCATGCATCATTGAGATGGAGCTAGGAAAAATACGACGTTTTTCCTCTGTTTCGCCACCCACCATCTTTGCCGTGCGACCTGGGTATTTGATACATCAGGCACTCCTGGCATCTACCACAAAACAGGCACGTATTCTGTTTTCAGATGAAGTGATCGTCAGTCACTAAGTGGATGTCCATGAACAGTGTTTTTGTTTTTCCATGTGCACGATGAACACTAAACGTTTATCACTAAGTTCACTCTCACCCATTGCGTAGTAGTCATAAATCAATTTTGGAAAGCATGGAAATGGCGGTTTAAAAAACAATTAAAGTGGTAAATTTGTTTGTGGTCGAATGTGCCAATAGAACTCCTCATTTCATTTCGCTCCTTAACAATTAAATAATATCTCTGGCATTTTGCATATTCATAGTTTACAAACTCTTTAGTACATGAATGTTATATCAGTGTCATGTATTTCATAGAGAGTGTCACACACGTAATGGTAAACAGTTCTTTTGAAAAGCGTCTACGATATGAAAGTGTTATCTCAGTGAAACACCTCTCATCCACACAGCCACCCACAAACACGAGTAATCAAGTGTCGTCATAGCATGTTCAGTTCCTGACTAGACTTCCTGGTATTCAGTCAACCTGTGGAGTTCCATCACCGACTGCAGAGCCGTCAAAACCCATCTGGGGAAGACATCATCGTGCAGAGGTGTATAACTCTTCGTTCTTTGTCAACACTCTGTTTTGCCTTCACCTTTCTGCCCTCTTGACTCGCACACTCGGCGTCTTTTCCTCCTGCACCCAAACCACCTTTCTTGCCCAGACGCCTTGTTATCTGCTCCATCGGGGAACGTCCACATCAGCGGTCTATTTCTCTCCAGAGGGAGCTCCTAAGGCGAAGAGAAGAGAAATGAACAGGTCTGGCAGGGACATCCGGCAAGTCCGGATACAAACAGCCAGCGCCCGTGGAATTGCTGACCACCCAACGTCCGGGTGGCCGCTAAACGTATTAATTAGGACCGCTCTAACCTCCCCGGGGAAGAGGGAAGAGATGTTCGATTCAGAATTGTGTTTGCATCTGGTTCGACCGCTTCCTGCTGCCAAAAGCTGCCAGCCTCCAAATCGCTTTCCTTTCTGCACTGTCTTTCAAGAGGTCAACGCTGGTGACTATTTCACCTTTGAGATGAAATCTTAAGCCTTTAAGTTCATCGTACCACAGATGTAGTACTTGTATTTTAACGGATGGTTTGCTGTCTTTTCTTTTATCTCGTGCTCATTCCGGGTAAAGGCATTTCATCATATTAGCACTCGTTCATGGGGTCATGTTACCCCAGCGACAAATTCACCGTTGAAATGAAATCAAAAGTCTGCAAGATCACCGTACCATAGATATATACGCATATTCTTGCATGGCTTTATGTCTCTTCTTTGTGTCTCTTGCTCAGTCATGGTAGGACATTAGATTCCACCTTTGAGATGAAACCAAAAACCTGTCGGGCTGTTGCACCACATATGTATTATGTCGGATGGTTTGCTTCCTCTTTTTTTCTCTCATGCTTAATAAGAATGAGGACATTTTATCATAAACATACTCTTTCAAGGGGTCATATTGGTGGTACAATAATGATCAGATAAGTACTTATAACTTACTTATAAAAGTCTGTAGGGTCATCGCACCATGGATGCATTATCTTGAATGGGTCGCTGCTTCTTTATTTATCTAATGCTTAGTCAAGCATTTCTTCACGGGGTCATGTTCGTGTACATGCCCAGAGATGTTCCTATACTATATTTTGAATTAACAAATGATGGTCCTGGAAACAAACGGGATTATTTTGCTTTATAAAGTATATTATTACCACATGCACTGCTTCCTTCTTATATATTTAAAATGAGACCCCCCAAAAAATGAAAGAAAGAGAAAAACTACAAAGGAAAAATGATCAAATCTTGATGAGTCCCAAGGTTTACTTTGGGTTAGTTAATGTTTTCATGGTGTTTGATTTATCTGAAGTAATGATCTCACCACATTGACTGAATTCGCTTTTATTCCCAGTTGAAACCATATAAATAAAACCTCATGCAATCTTTGGCGTACAGAGCTCCCGCCTCCCTTTGTTGCGTGTCCATTACCGGCATATTAACAGCATCGGACGGCTGCTGAAGAGGTCAGTCTGCGGTGAGACCCTGAGGGAGACTTCATTAGATCTGGCTTACCACGAGCAGACGCTGCAGGATAAGAGAATCTGGGATGGTCTCCCATTAGCATCCATCACTTGACAGCGCTGATACAAATCGGGCATTAATGCCGCGGGACCTGGGCTCTGCCATAAAATAGAATTATTTCACAATCGGACAGGGCATGCCCGCAGATGAAACGCCACAACTGAATTCAGTCCTCGTCCTCCGGTCGTGTCTCCTTCGGGAAGACCGCTACCCGCAAGGGAGGCGCTCGAGGTGTTGTCGCGCTCCGAAGAGACATTGACTGGGAACGCTAGTGGTTGTCGCAGTCATGGCGACGATTGACTTGACTTCAATTAGGGGTGGAATTGGGCTGCAGTGGCCAGGGAGAGGAAGAGGGACTGTCCAATTCCATGGATCCTAGGGCCTCACCTCGAACACCATCCAGATAGCCATCAACAAATTCGGAGCACTACTCCCTTGGTAATGAACCAGATCAGAGGCGTCCTTGAGAGCGACTCGAAGAGCCGGTGCCATGGTGGGAGCGTGGGAGAGAGGCTCAAATGAAAGGTGATCAAATTTGATGTTGATGCCTTGAATGAAAGGGTGGGTGGACAAAAGGAAATGAGAAGAAAGTTCAGAAAGTCTTGTGCAGAAAGATACATATTAAGTTAATGAAGAAACAATTATTTAGCTCCTGCAGCATAGAAGTAGTCTCACACGATATGCAAGAAACACCGAAAAAACGCACGCGCATGCTCTCAAACGCATACAAGCTCATAGGAGAAAAGTAGTAAAAGTATGACATATTGATAATCTTTATTACCAAAAATTCCGTTCTCTCCTTTTTGTGGTTGTACTTTCCTTGATGCAATACATTTTCCAGAATCCGGTGGAAGCAGATCTGTAAATTTGAATGAATACTGTAAAACTTTCCATCTTCATTAAAACAAGTCCTTCTCCCCTCTTGACTAGTCTTCATTTCTAAAAAGCCCAACTAGAACTCTGTGTGCCTCTCTCCAGCTCCTTATCCAGTGACCATGCGGTACAAGAGGTGGTTCTGAATGTAGAACTCGACCAACCTGCGCTGACTTCAATGGTCAGGCGAATTCTTTACAACACTGCATGGGTACCAAAGCAGTTACCGTGGTGAGTAATTGCATGTCCAGCCATTGCCTGCCTAGTGAAGTGGAGACCGTCTGAGGCAAATTTTCACCAGGCACTGGTGGCGTCTGACACGGCAGGCAAATGGAAGGATCGTCAATACGAGGCGCGGCTCCACTGCGAGTAGACCCAGGGGAATGATGTTAGTCATCAGCAAAGGTCAGACGATTGCTTCGCCGCTGTCCTGTCACGTCACCGGAACCCTGGCTCTCATCCGCCGTCGCTGAGCCTTTCTAACTTCAAACTCCTCTTCAAACTCATCATGGCGGAAAGTCGTATGGCTTCACAATCCATGTGCAAACGTTGACGTTACATTTCGCTTGGCTGGGCCGATTATATAATCTAGCTGCTAAGCAGCAGACATTCGAATGGAACAGAAAGAGATGGCAAGACTTGTTATACTGCTATAAAAACTGTTCGGCATGTGTGATAGGAAAGTGATGTAAGAAGAGGTTTTCCTTCATCAAACCCATAATCAATGTAAGCAGGACATGGTGAATTTTTCAACGACTGATTTATTGAATGTCAGTGCAGCAGTCGATCGTGTATTTGATTTAGCAGATATCTCTCGCAGCGGCAGCTCTATTTACTACGAGGCTGTCAGAGTTTTTTAGCACCTGCCACAACCACTGCAGAGTTATAAGCTTTGTTCATTCAGTTACTGCAATCTTACCCGACAGGAATCAATACTAAAAAGAGTCTGTATTTCATATTCAGCAAGCACTCGTGCTAATGCGGAAAAGGGAAAAAAGCAATGTCCCTTTGTTCAGCCTACGAGCACAGAGCTTCCATGACCATATTCACCGCGGTGTACTACTACTACTACTACTACTACTACTACTACTACTGCTACTTCTACTACTACTACTACTACTACTACTACTACTACTACTACTACTACTACTAGTTTATTCATAGACGCACATACCTTCCCTTTACAGGCAAGCTCATGGTGTTTACAATTTAAAGAATCAACACTCATACACCCACTCAACACCAGATTCCTACAAAACCTCACACACTACACACATAAACAAAAAACAAAAGCTAAGATCCGATAAAATAAATAGAACAAACTATACAATATACACAGCACTTGCAGGCCAGGTCAAGTAAGGCGAAGCAGCTCAGCGGGAAAGGCGGATCGGAAGAGGTGAGTCTTTAGAGCACTTTTGAACTGGGGCAGAGTGTCAGAATGACGGACTGAGAGAGGGAGACTATTCCAGGTTACAGGTCCAATAGAGGAGAAGGCACACTGTCCTTGAGTTTTCTCATTACGGCGGGGGACCTTAAGCATTCTAGAGTCAGCAGCTGAGCGTAGAGATCTGGAGGGCATGTAGACTGCAATAATTCGTGTAAGAGCGTATGGTGCGGTGTTGTCGATGGCTTTGAAGCACAAAGTAGCAAGTTTCTAATCTATCCTCTAAGAGATGGGGAGCCAGTGAAGTATATGTAGGAGTGATGAGATATGGGTACGCTTGGGACATCGAAACACTAGCCTAGCAGCACAATTCTGAACTTTCTGGAGTTTGTTAAGCAGAGTGTCGCGGATGCCAGCGAGAAGAGAGTTTTCATAATCGAGACGAGACAGAACATGTGATGTGATGAGCGTTTTGGTGGCCTGCTGAGAAAGATAATGACAAATGGTACTAATTTTCCTTAGCTCATAATATGTTAACTGACAGACTTTGTTGACATGAGATCTCAGTGACAGATCATCGTCAAACATGACGCTTAAATTTCTAACAGACTGAGAGAAGACGATGTCACTGTGACCAATGGTTAGTTTGAGGGCCTGATCCGATTTGCCTCCGCTGCCCACCAGGAGTGCTTCAGTTTTTGAGTCTTTAAGTTGGAGCTTGTTCCAGGTCCTCCACCGTTTCACGTCAGAGATACAGTGTTTGCTGGTAGAAAGAAGAGAGTGGATTTGACTGGGATGGGAGGAGTTGTAGAGCGGGGTATCATCAGCAAATTCACTGTGAGAGACTAAATGACTGTAATACACGTTTTATCTGGTGAAGGAAAAATTGCAAACATACAAGTCGTGAACATGAATATCGCAGATTCTGAATATTTTTAAGTTAAAAATTCACACTCTCAAAACTATTGAACACTTCAATCTTGAAAGAGAAAAAAATAAGGTACATCCAATTACTGTATGAAAAAGTAAAGTATAGTAACACGTGGTGACTCTCTTCTCACTCCTGCATCTGTTCGCTATTAAATGTACTGATTGTGGGATGAGTAAGATAGAGAAAACGTGGGGAGGATATCGTTATGCGTAATCAAACGTCTGACGACTATGTCTTTTTGAATTACACGCTTTTACTGTTCAGATAACTGTTACAGGAGCAGCCATTGTTCCTCTTGCAGCTGTGGTTATATGTGTCAATGATGATGTTGATGATGGCAACAATAGTGATGACGACATCGACGACGACGACGTTGATGTTGATGAGGAGAATAGTGATGATGATGATGATGATGATGATGATGATGATGATGATGATGATGATGATGATGATGATGATGATGATGATGATGAAGACGAGGACGAAGACGACGATAACGATGACGATGATGATGCTGCTGCTTCTGCTGCTGCTGCTGCTGCTGCTGCTGCTGCTGCTGATGGTGATGACGATGGTGCTACTACTGATGCTGCTGATGATGATGAGGAAGGGAAGGGGGCGGATTGTGATGGTGGTGGTGGTGATGGCGGCGGCGGTGCTGGTAGCAGTTGTGGTGGTAGTGGTGGCGGCAGTTGTTGTGGTGATGGTGGTGGTGGTGATAGTGGTGGTGGCAGCAGCGGCGGCGGTTGCGGCGGTGGTGGTGGCAGCGGTTGTGGTGGTGGTGGTGGTAATGCTGGTGATGGTGGTGGTGGTGATAGTGGTGGTGGCGTCAGCGGCGGCGGTTGCGGCGGTGGTGGTGGTGGCGGTTGTGGTGGTGGTGGTGGTAATGGTGGTGGTAATGGTGGTGGTGGTGGTGGTAATGGTTGTGGTGGTGGTAGTGGTGGTGGTGATAGTGGTGGTAATTGTTGTGATTGTGGTGGTGGTGGTGGTGGCGGTGGTGGTAGTGGTGGTGGTGGTGGTGGTGGTGGTGGTGGCGGTGGTGGTGGTGATGGTGGTGGTGGTGGTGGTGGTGGTGGTGGTGGTGGTGGTGGTGGTGGTGGTGGTGGTGATGATGATGATGATGATGATGATGATGATGATGATGATGATTATGATAATCAAGATGATGATTATGATAATCAAGATGATGATGATAACACAATATATCTATTCAAAGTAACGGAAATCATGTGTCAGGATTTTTCCATACATAGTTCAGGCTATTTATATTATTACGTATATTTTCACGGAGGGGGAGACTGTAGAAACAAGGACTTGTTATGAAAACAATAAAACTACAGAGAATAGACACTTTTCTGAGCTTGAGCGTCGACTGCTTATGTTGCATTTGGACAGTTCATGCAATTTGTTAAAAATAATACTGCTCCTTCCATAATGATTTTAACAGAGAAGTTGCACTATTATCACATATCTTTGGGGCGTTTCTGGGGATTCTTTGGATCGCTCCACTGATCTGACGCAGACACACAAGCACAATCCGAACGCCACTCTTGCCTAACTTGGATGGAGTTCCCATCTCTTTCTAAATCAGCCTGGGTCCAGCATCGGTACACCAGGCACGAGTGGAGGAACCCCTGGAGATCCATACAAAAAGCGCCATTGACAGAGCCGAGACCCCGGAACCGCGATCGCACTAGATAGATATTGTCACTTCCTAGAGGCTTCCCTTTGTTGGCGACCTCTCAACCGTCCGTGCCTCCGGTGCTCTGCTCCCCAGATAGAGACGCAGGTCTGACGGTGAGTTTCGAGGGTTTCCACAGAATAACAGGATCTTTACGATAATAATGCAGCCCGGATGGCAAGTCCTTATCTCGGAGGTCGTCTGAAATTATCTCCAGTTCTCACTTCCGCCAGAATGGGGCTTTAACGCAGACCGCAATGTCACGACGCCAGTGTTGATTGGAGATGGTTTTCCAGAGTAGACAGTGCCGCGAGACTTGAGCCGGCTGGGTCTGATGGCCGAATTCACTTTGAGCACGTAAAAGTCTTCCTGACCGAAAAGAGTGGACACGTAAGAAAGTTTTGCCAACTATTTCTACCTTTCTAAAGCGTCACTTTGTTGTGAATGGAAAGTTTGGAAAGTCGTTTCCATGCTCGAAATCTGAGTAATTCTGAAATGAATTTTGTAAGACGAAGGCATTTTGGTACACGTATTTCATGAAGTGAAATTACATATCCAAAATAAGTGATGTGTAGAGCCAAAGTAAAATGTTAAAGCTTGAAGTCGACATGTTCTTTGCAACGAAAGGTTCTACTTCTCACATTAAATGGAATCCCAGCCAACAAGTCTACTCACAGCAACTGTTGCATTGATCCATTGCTGTTTCTGATTTTACTGCAGATGTGTCTGCAAATATGATAAATTATCACATATAACGATACAGTTTTATTTCTGCCAGCTCGTGGTCAAGATTCTGAAGAAGGCCCCGAATATTGCATCGCATCAAACTTCACCTGATGAGAAAAGCATGCAGCTGCAGCTGTCACATGTGAATACAAGTATTATTTTACAACATAATCTGTTAATGCAGTGTACATTGAATACAACAGGGAGGTGAGAAAGAAAGAAAAAGAGTTATCAAAACCAAGTCTAGCCACTACATCTGTGTAACTGGAACTCCTAAGAAGAACGGAGCAGAGAAGAACTGACAGGCAGTGCTTTGCATATTTGCACATGAGGTTTTTGTTGAGGACTGAGTTGCCCAGCTCTTGCCCGGACTGGACTCTGGGATTTCTTTGTGGATCTATGGAGTGTGACAGTTTAGAGCTCCTTGCATGTGGCACGCAAAGAACAAGCCAGAATGTCCTCTGCAGGCCTAATGCCTCTGGTAGCCATAGTGGCGGCTTGAGGCTGTCCCTGGATGAACCACTGAAATATGGCGCAAAGCCCAGCAGCCAGGGGCTTCAGCTGAGATGGTGGGCATAAAAAGGCTCTGACTGTGTGTTGTGCTTATCATTCATGTAAATTGTACAGGCACAATGACACAGTGCATTGTATTTACAAACCCCTTCATTAACATAGCTTTGCTAAGCTGTAGTTTACCTGCTGAGAAAAACAAGGAAGCATGAACATGTTGTATTAAGACAGACAGCTCCTAAAGCGTATAAACTTCTGCGGTGATGACATGTTTACTTTATTTCAAAACTCAAAGCACTAACATGTGGCAAAATGCGCTATGATAGAAGCAACTGTTCTGGGGAAGCCGAGTTCCTGGTCACATTTGAGAGTGTAGGTTAGAGTGTTAAACAAAACTGTATTTCGCCTTACATACAAAGTATTGGCAAAACTTCTGCATTGATCCTTGGATACGCCTGAGGTAACTGAGTAATCATGATACGCAAATGTGCAAAAAGACAGCTCAGCGCAAGCTCTATCCGAGCTGTCATTGGTGGAAAGAGCTTCATGCAGTAAAACCGAGGTTGCAGACCCGCAGGGAATCGCTCCGTGCATTCGGTAAAACGGCTTCCTGCAAATTGGCCACGTTATTCAAATCTTGCCCTCTAGAGACCAACTTCTTTGAAAGGGAAGAAGTGCAGCAGCCAAAAGTTTGCAGAGGGATTGGGTTGGAGCAATCATGGAAATTATGTTAACAAGAATATTGATGCCATTGAGATACCACAATGAAATAAAACATCTCCAATGGCGAGCCTGGAGGACGATGATTGAGCCGAAACATTTTAAGGGAAAAAGCCGAAGCACTTTTCTTCAAATGGCATTGCCTTGTGTATAGTCTCTCTTAAATCTGAGTCTACTAAACAGTCTTAACAAGGTTTCTTTGTTTCTCTAAGGAAATCATGTTGGATGGGAAAGCAGACTGTGCACAATACTGAATGGTTGCAAATGTATACTAACTAGATACGTTTGTCTTGCAACTGAAATCCGCACTTCCCTCTGGGTTAGGACATTTTGCGTGTCTCATCAGGCTGCTCACTGTTGGGAAGGCAATGATTGCCTGTCTTTGCATACCGACACGCACTCCGGTGCATCTCACATCCTGAGACCGTCTGCCCGGGACGCCATAAACAAGAGCGGTTAGACTCGCGGCAATGCAGCAGTAATGAGGACAAAATAGAAATGGGCCCTGGGGAAGATGTAATTTCTGCGTGGCTGCTTTTATAGACGTGGGGCGTTCGACGCTTCCTTGGGGAAGAAAATATTGTTGCCACGCGGGAACGCCATAACCCTAAACTTCGTCAGGGTTAGGACGATGCTGTCGCACTTTGCAGAAACTAATCGAAGATTTTCACCCAGCCCTCCATTTCGTCAATCTTCCCTCCACGAAATAGTGTGCGTGATAAGTGTCGTTTTTACACTTGCAGTTATACTGGTATGATGGAATGCCTTTCAAGAGTAGAACAACGATATTCTTAGCAGCGAATTTCTGGAAACGTTCGGCTTCCTTAAGCTTGAAAATGTATTTAAACCTTTTCTGCTTTTGTAATTGAATGAATTTTGTAGTGTATATTTGTTTATGACAATGCTTAAGTTGTACGTGAAGAAGAGGCCGGAATGAATAGGATATGAATATTTCAACAGGACAAGATTTTGTTCAGATAGAAACAGTATGTTAAAAAATTCACATTAAAAAAATGATTAAAACATTCAATAATATCCTACATTTGCTGAAGCATTTCAGATGCATTGTGTGCATTTCCATACCATTCTATTAACACAAATAAATGGGATGTGGCATCACTTTAGTGGACAATATTGATATCAAAAACAATCGCGGGCGGTAGATATGGATAGTGGAGTCACCTTCGCTCTGAGTTAGTGCCCTCCAAAGCCTGCGCATAAGATGACAAGGTGAAATAAGTGGCAGCCGTGATAGAGTCAATGGTTAAGTAAAGGTGCTAATTTGATATTTTGACAATAAATATATTTACGGGTGCCAAAATCACAAAATACAATACACTCTTGTCATAGGACTCTCCTTGTTGTCATTCCAACGCAAACTCAACTCCTGTGGAAGCATGCAACCTGGTTGCAGGTGAATGCGCCAAAGTTACTTTTGCAGTTGTCCTGGTCACACTTCACAGGCACCCCTTTTTTCTCAGGTAGTGAGAGTTGATGCGAATTAAGCACGTTGTTCAAAGACGTAACTATGGAATCCGCGCAGCTTAGAACGCCGCTCTCTCCAGCCGCAAGCAGATGCAGATCAAGTGTACGAAAATCCATCACAGGACAACTTAATAGCAACGTTGAAGATCACATGATTGTTTCCAGTCTTGCTGTGATACGCTGTATACGGAACGACGGATGCATGCAGCGAAAAGAATGAATACCGACTATTATGAAAACTTACTGCTTTCTCTTAGCGTATGCACAAGTAAATGCTCATCAGAAACAATATAGTAATTACCAATACTCTGTCCTTGTCAACATTTTCTCCGTTGTGAGGAGATAGAAAGTGGCTTGAGCACGAGTTAGGTAGAATTGGGATTCAGAGGAATACAAAAACTACCTCGTCTCCACCCCAACCATCACACACCCTACTCCTGCCAACATCCAAACAATACAACACAAAGCAAACAGATAAACAAACAACAGCTCAGCTGGGAAAAGACAGAGTACACTTTTGTCTATTCTAATGACAGTAAAGCATCACCATGACAAATGAAACGGAACGGTACCATTTCGTCCCGTTCGTTGTCGAAACGACTGGAGGGGTCGGACCGGCAGCAACGGAACTTATCCGAGAGATCGGCCAGCGGATTGCACTGTCGACAGATGACCCACGCCAGACACAGTTCCTGTTTCAGAGAAATCTCGCTGGCAATCGCGAGGGGCAACGCGTTCGCGATCACGTCGTCGGCCAAGCGTGAGGCTACCCATGACCCAAAGCCGAGGTGTTTCCCTTGTCTCTGACCCTGGCGGTTGTGTTTCCCATGGGTTTGCCATCAGTGGTGTGGTCATGAAAGCGAGTATGAAGAAAAGACTTTCATACTGCATACTCATACGGTGTCTCGCGGCCGGTGGCACTTGATGACGTATAACAGACTTCATGTGACTGTGTAGCGTAGTCGAGTCTAATGCACCGTGACTGTGTTTCGATAACCATCATTTGCTGTGTGTTAAATCAATTTTTGCAATGACATTGAAGTATGCAATGTAAATTTGCTGTTTTCTTGAATAAATCACGTTGTTTGATTGGCATTGGGAAAAAAAAGAGAAAACTTGAGTTATATGTAACTAAACTACAATAAATGACAAAAACTATTGATTTACAGTCAAGCCTTTTCAGCTCTCGTAAGAGTTTTGCTTTTGTTTGAAATCGAAAATCAACGTCAAACTGTTCAGCTGCTTTGTCGACGAATCACAGCATCGGAACCAACGCAACGTGAATCATTAGAATCAGCCCATGTTATAGTACAACCATGCAGTATCAATGTTAAATCTACTGTCTCCATGCAGTGCATCGAGATGCGCTCAGAAACCAGTTTAGAACCCATTTCATGTTTTTTATATCTATAATCTCCATCCTCAAGTGAGAACTGCCCTGAAGATATATCTCAAGGGCTTTGATACTAAACACAATTTGCTCAGAGCGACTTGCTCAGGACTGAGCTGCCTGGTGCTATAAGATAATAGGAAGATTTTGGGTTGCAGAGGACAGAGGATCTGCTCAAGCCGAGGGGACGGAAGCTGTACAGAGAGCCAGAGATGCCAGCATCACTACTACTTCATCCTACCTCGTGTGCCCAATTTGTGGGAGAACCTTCCAGACCCAGATAGGTTTAGTCAGCCACCTCTGGACCCATTGACTCTCCCTTACCATCAAAGAATGAAGTCATGGTCCTTTTCGCCGATGAAGAACAGACAGGATTTGCCTTCCCTGCATGTGGGCACAGTCACTCAAGGTAAATATTATATATATTTTTATTGAAGCTTTTCACCCATTGTTGAGTGCTCAAACTGCGCACTTTCTCTTCCCCCCACCCCACCCCACCCCCCCACCCCCACCCCCCACCCCCCACCCCCTACCCCGGTCATCGAGTTCTTCTCAGTTTTGTTCCAATACAATCCCTTCTCCTTGGATAGCTTGCAACCACACTAAATAAACGAGCCAATGTTAACGTTCACTGTTTTCCAGCACGCTAAATACATGCCGGCTTCAACTCTCCTTTTTAGCTCTAGAAAGTGTGTCGAAGCAAGCTAATGAAGACAGATGCTTACCCTGCCCATCCCTGGAGACAAAGTTTGGCACGAGAAACTTTTCTTTGACCACGACAGTCCGATATTAACTATTTAGGCCGTGCTTTAGAGCTCGCGTTTCTGTTCTACTGGAAAGTCCTTTTCATTGATCGGAGCTGGCCTGTCTCTACTCAACATAGAGAATGAAGTTCTGGGCTGACTCCAAAAGTGAATGAAGACAGTGCGTGTCTCGATAAATTATGTATACCAAGAAGGGTCTGGTTAGTTTGTAACTAATTTGTGAATAACGCTTTGGCCTACTTCAAGCATAGGTCTTTGTACGTAATAACGATTGTGCGTATACATCTGCAGATAAAGAAAACACATCTATTCCGTCTTTGAAAGAGTACAGCAGCTAATGTAGCAGTAGCACGTCAAGAATGAAACGTTAATCAATACAGTAATGGAATAAAGTATTTTATTTTTCTCGTGATAAACTTAGCGATGACTCCAGAATGAACTCAGAGTTGTGTGGGCACATTTATTGATCTCTGTTTCATTCATTTACATTCAAACAATTCCGTTTAATTTGTTTAATTTCTGCTTTTAGAGTAATTCATAAAACAGACCATTTTCATATGTTCCTTGTTTTAGATGACACTAAAAGTACGTCTGAGGTATGAAACCAAACATAACCATAAACAGTCATATGATCTTCCAATGCTTTGTTCCTTTTCAGTTTTCCTACCACTCGTCACAAAACAGTGTGGGGTGCAAAATCTTTAAACGACACTCCCATGACTAATGTTGGTAAGATATTTCGATTAATGTAGTGTGTAACTCAAATATGATTATCGGGTTTCTTGTTTAAACACTCACCCAAAACTATTATCTGTTACAAACGAGTATGTCAGAATATACCGCGCTCATCATTTTAAAGTAAAACTTCTTCACATCTCTGTTATACCCATTATTCAACTTTCACCTGCCAAACGTTCGCTTTGTGCAGTGTAGGCGAATGCTCATTCTGAACAGGCCATCCTAGGATATCAATTAGTGAGTGCGAGATTAGCTGTAGCCACGCGGGACACTGCAATCTGAACATGTGCGGGCGAAAGCCTGGGGCGGGGATTAGGGAACGCCGGGACGTCTGCGCGCCAGGTCGGATCTCCAAGACACAGACAACGTCCGTGGTTACGTGCGGTAGCCTCTGCCAAGAGCAGCGTCCATCTTGTACACCGTGACCAGAGGAGGAGCGATCAGCTCTCTTTCGCCTTTTCGTTGCTTCAAACGCCAAGCCCTTCGGCTGGGAGACATATGAGTTCCACTGCATCTCTCTTCGAGAATCGTGAAAGGTGAATGTCTAGGGAACCCGAGACAATTATAGTTCACTAAAGACTTCGCCTGCCGGCATAATAGTCTTTAGCACAGTTTATATCACGAGATGGACCTAATCCGTCCGAAATATTCATTAGGAGCTCACACGAGAGATTTGTGTGATAGCACTCTGCTCACTGACATACGCCGTTAAAGTAGTTCTATGACTATTTCGCACAAAACTCATAAATTACGCCTGTTGAGGCAATAAAAAGGCGTTTATTTGATAAGATAACATGTCTGTGTTGAAATGGAAATAGGTTTTGACATCTGAATGATTTTTGTAAAAAGTGGAAAAACAAGAGTATAAATAACGAGCTATTTTTGGCACAATGCTCTAATGCGAAGGTTCAAGTCTATTACGCATTCATTGCGAACTGCGCCAAAGTCGCTACTGACTCGGGTATCACAGAATGACCCAAGACTTGACCTGTTCTTACTCTAACAATTTCTAGCAATTTTTACATTCAATTTTTAACAGGCAACGCAGGCTGATAGGCAATACAACTCCTCTCACACAGTCATTCATTTATTCCCCTATATGAGCGCTTATGTCAGTTTTCGATCCCTCGCCAAGGTTTGTACGCACCAATACTGGAGCCAGTGGCAATGGCTGTGAGAGGATTTGTTTGCGTGTTTGTTTGTTTGTTTGTTTGTTTTTGTGGTTTTGTAAAGGTCTTCTTTGTTTCCTCTGCTGCATTACTTTTAACACTGTGATACAAAACAGGCTTTCCGGCCTACTTGTAGGTCTTACTTGCCATCGAAACCAAAAGCCTTGCATAGAGCAAAACTAAGGCAAAACTGTGTTTAGATATTAGAAACTGCATTTCCAAGAGCATTACACATGGACTTAGCAGTTACTGTGATTTGCTGCTGATCCTGTTGTTACTGTGACATATGATGTTGTTGTTGCTGCTGCTACTGCTATTGCTGCTGCTGAATTGTATATGTTGCTGTTGTATTTCTAGTTATGCAAATACAGATGTGGTATATTCACTGCCAACAGTTTGCTCCTTTTAGACTGATGTTACATGAGTTTACTTCATTATCAATAAGATAAACTAGACAGATTTTCAGAAGTTGTTTAATGCATGTAGATGATGTTGTATTTTGTGATTATACGTGCATCTGATGTTAACTGCCCTGTCGCTCTATTCAGCACTGATTACCACTGATTGGAGGAGATAAGGGAAAAGGTTTCATCCCGAACAATAACATTATGGAACTGACATTTTGCACCACTTGTCTTGTTGAATTCATACTGTTTGGAATGGGGAAAAGCAAGTAAACCATGTCTCATTTTCTTACTCTTGTTTATTGAAACACACACACAAACAAATACTGTGTATGAATGATGGGTTTACTTAACTTCATATGAAGAACATCTCACAACTATGTGGAAACGTATCCATTTGAGTTGCAGGCTCTAATGAGATTTAATACATTTTTGCAATACATTCTGCTATTAACATTTATTTCTTGAATACACCGAAATGTAAATTCACTACAAAAATCAAAACATTGATATAGCATTGAGTCCGTATTCTTATGTTACTTGTATTGTCTCGTATTTTTAGTTTCAAGACCGAGCCAGGTGCACTTGAACTATCAAATACTTTGGGTGCCTGCCCTTTCAGAGGCCTATTACAGAAACAATAGACTCAGGCAGCTGTCATAAAACACAACAGTTATTAGTCAGGTAGACACAGTATCAAGAAAAAAGAGAGATAAAACGATGTTTAGTTAATCTTTCATTAGACAATAGTGTATTGTCCATGCTGAGGACAGTGGTGCTTTTTGGCATAACTACTTTTGCACTGTGATAACTTCTTTGTAGCTGCAGGAGTTGAACTATGCCATTTACACCGACTATGGAAAATGGGCCGTACGAACAACTTGTTCTGAGATGTTTACCACGAGATATCACCAGTTGTGGGTCTTCAATTTGTGGGAGACGGACGAGGTGGCAGAACTTGAGATGGTCGTGAATCCAAGGTGCCATTGTGGAAACTATCTGCTTCACTTGTCACTTCCGGATTCGTTTCCATCTCGCTCTTGACAGTGCTGGAGTCGAGGCGGCTTCAATCATCCCAATGGGGGATTCACGTCGTGATTGCATTGGTCCCCGCCACCGTCTCAAGATGACCAGGACTGGTCAGTTCTACTGGAGTGGCCAGTCACTGTCAACCGGGGAATAGGACGTGTCCTCAAGTTAATTTCTTATCTCCCCCCTACTTATTGACCAGCCGTCTGCCCCAGGGACTGCAGCTGAAAGGGTTCTTCGCTCGCACGGAACTTTCCTTCCCTGAACGCTCGAGACGTTGCCGGAACGCCCGTTGTCTTCAGAGAACTATTTGCGTGTCGAATTGTTGACGTCACAGTAGATGAAGGGGCTCTTATGCTGTGATGTTTCATTCAGCAGTGCTCTCTCCGTGTTGGGAATGATGATGGTTACAAAAGTAATGTTGGTCAGATTATATAAGTACACCGCTAGTTGAGGTATTTTCTGCGCGAAAATCGGTAAGAGGCGTTGTCTACAAATTCCATTAGTTCTAATTTACTTACATCCTATCTCTACATGTTGTTGTTTCAAGCATTGAACGTGTGTGTATTGCCATTATCAAATGCACGTGTTAGTGTAATGGCGAGGTGGCAGCGATGGTAGAAATAATAGTAATGATGGTGGTGATGATTTGACAGTACAACTCGTGGCTAAAATGTTGTTACCTCTTGCTCTTTCTCCTGCTCCTACTCCTCCTACTCCTCCTGCTACTTCTCCTCTTGCTCCTCCTCATACTCCTCCTCCTCATTCTGCTCCTACTCCTGCTGCTCCTGCTGCTCCTGCTAATTTCCTCCTGCTCCTCCTGCTCCTCCACCTGCTCCTCCTCCTCCTGCTCCTGCTCCTCCTCCTCCTGCTCCTGCTCCTGCTCCTCCTCCTCCAGCTCCTTCTTCTCCTTCTGTTCCTCCCCCTCCCCCTCCTCC
>JAWQFJ010001430.1:55000-75000 GCA_034096865.1 Theodoxus fluviatilis
CGGGAACCTGAGGATTCTTATGTCTTCGGAAGAGCGTAGCTGTCTAGCGGGTGTGTAGGTGCGCATGGGTTTAGAGAGATATTGATGAAGGAATTCAGCGAAGTAACAGTAGCAAAGACAGGCAATCTTGTATTGGACTAGCACTAATGGGCAACCAGTGGAGAGAGCGGAAGAGATGAGTGAGATGATCTGACTTTTTTGACTTACAGATGAGTCGAGCTGCAGCATCTTGCACGCTTTGAAGTGTATCAGTGAGATATGCGGGACAGCCAGCAAGAAGACCGTTGCAATAATTCAGGCGACTGAGAATAAGAGCACAGACTAGGATAGTAGTAGCTTGAGTAGTGAGAAGGTGTCTGATTGCGCTTATCTGTCTGAGTTGTATGTATGCGGATTTGCAAGTATTTTGGACAAAGTCGGAAAGAGAGATATGAGAGTCGAGGGTGACACCAAGGCTTTTGACTGATGGAACAAAGGCGACGTCAGCGTCTCCAACCCTGTCAGAAGACGGGAGGGATGGAGGCGTCACTAGTCTCTGAGACTTGACAAGAAGGCATTCGGTTTACATTATTTTACTTATACTCACCTTGCGTTGGGATTGCCTTGCCAAACGTCTACTCCACTTTTATGTTCAAAGTTAGTCCGACTCTAGCCTACCTCAAGACTAAGAAAGCACTTCTGCAGTTTTTCATATGTCCTCTCATGGAAGCATCTTTTCTCGTTCACCTGCGCAAGTCGTCCACGTTACATCAGGTTGCACGTTGCAGCACGTTGCATGTCTGAACGCAGTATGGAGTCATCTGTGCGATGATCAACAATCTGCAGAAAGAAGCTGTCCCTGCGGTCAGTGCGTTTTGGTTGAAGCATTTAACTCTAACCCGAGTATTCTAGAATGACACATATTCCTTGTCGTCTAACCATTGTTACCTGTGTACGTATATTGAAGGTTGTGTCGGGCTGCCTATTTCGTGCCAGGACACCGAACAGATACTGATGCTTCAAACAACAGTATGTGGAAGGAGACTGTTCCTGCATTGCAAGGTGATGGGAACAGTCATTCAGCTCTAAACTATCTGCCATCTGGTGTGAGCAACGCCTGAACTTTTGTCAAGGTTGTATCAAACCGCTTGCTTTGTGTATGGCTACCGGAATGCCACTGACACAAGGAAAACAATTTGGTGAATGAGACAGCCAGCGTATGGTCAGTGAAGCATACTCCTCTAAACCAGTTGATCTAACATCATTCAACTACCTTTTCGTGTGAGCGATGTTTTCACTTACTCCTGAAGTTGTTGGTCAAGGTTGTGTCAGCCTGCTCATGTCGTGTCGGGTAATCATTGGTACAGGGAACAGCAACTTGACGGAGACGGTCCCTGTCAGGGTAAGGTGAAGAAAGCATCCTGCCCTACACCAGATAATCTAATATAACTCATTTGCCTCTTCATTTGAGTGAGCTTCGCTTATGCCTGAAATGTTTTTTTGCGAGGTTAAGGACACAGCCAGAGTAAGGTCAATGAAGCATACTTTTCTAAATAAGTTAAATTATATAATTTTCTGACTTCTCGTATGAGCGATTTGTCCACTTAAGCCTGATTTTGTTGGTCAAGGTTGTGTCAAACTGCTTGTTTTGTGTCTGGCAGCCGGGTAGTTACTGTTACATGAAACAACCGTTTGATGGAGACAGTCCATGTGGGGTTTAGTGAATAAAACGTCCTGCTCTACACCCCAATATATAATACAACGCATCTGCTATTTTTACTTATGCTAGTACATTTTTAAAGTTATGTCAGACTGATTGTTTCTTTTCGGGCAACTAAATCGGCATTGACGCAGGGAAAATAATTTCGAGATGGAGAATGGTAAATGAAGCATTTTGCCATAAACTCGGTGATCTTATACAGTTCATCTGCTTTCTCATACAGGCGAAACTACGTTACACTTAACGCTGTAACCCAAATTGTCGGGAGTCAGCATCATCAACATCAAAAGCTCTCAACACCAGTCGGAGCCGTTGGGGCGCCATCTGACAAACCGTGCGACAGTCTTTTCCATTTTTCCGGTGTGTGCCGGAACCTGAGTCTCATCGAACGTTTTCTCAGTACACTCCTGGATGTTATCTGTCTATCTTTTCCTCTGCCGACCTCTTTTTCTTTTTCTTTCCATGGTTCCTTGTAAAACGGTTTTTTCCAGGCCACTGGATCTTGTGACATGGCCATACCATTTCAGTTTTCTTTCTTCATCGCTGTCAGCAGGTTTTCGTCGGAGCTAATGTGGTGTTGGATGGTGTTGCGGATCAGTTAGTTTGTGATGCGGTGCAAATATGAGACGCCTAAGATGTTACGATAGCACCTCATCTAAAATGCCTGAATATTTTCTGTAGATCTGCTAGGAGGGTCCACGTCTTGCACACATACAGGAAGATAGAGAATACTAGTGCGCGCAAGAATATGATCTTGTACTTCGTGGTGATGTTGTCATTCCTCCATACTACTTTGAGTTTGGATACCTCAACCATTGTCTGTGCGACTCGTGCATGTACCTCCGGTTTTGATCCTTCATCACTGATGACTGCTCCCATATATTTGAACTGCTGCGTTTGTTTAGTTGCTGGCCATGTACTGAAATGTTTGTTGACATGGCACTGTTGGTGTTTGCCATTGTCTGGGTTTTGTGAGCATTTAATTCCATTCCAAATGTTCTGGAAGCTCTGTCCAAGTGGCTGACTAGGTTAGCCAGTTCATCCTTTCTTCCTGTCGGGAGTGTGTCAGGTCATTTGCTTTATATTTGAAAAAGGAACAGACATTCATACTCGATGGAGACCCTCTCGTGGTCAGTGCATCGTGATTGTGATGAGCCGCCACCTACGCTCGTAGATGGTATCAAGGACTGCGTCAGTGTGTGTGCTCTTGCAAGATGCCTCCAGGAACGTAAAACCAAGTCCGCCATATGTGTGTGCTCTTGCAAGATGCCTCCAAGAACGTAAAGCCATATGTGTGTGCTCTTGCAAGATGCCTCCAGGAACGTAAAGTCAAGAGTGTGTGCTCTTGCAAGATGCCTCCAGGAACGTAAAGCCATATGTGTGTGCTCTTGCAAGATGCATCCAGGAACGTAAAACCAAGTCCGCCATATGTGTGTGCTCTTGCAAGATGCCTCCAGGAACGTAAAGCCAAGTTCGCCATATGTGTGTGCTCTTGCAAGATGCCTCCAGGAACGTAAAGCCATATGTGTGTGCTCTTGCAAGATGCCTCCAGGAACGTAAAGCCAAGTGTGTGTGCTCTTGCAAGATGCCTCCAGGAACGTAAAGCCATATGTGTGTGCTCTTGCAAGATGCCTCCAGGAACGTAAAACCATATGTGTGTGCTCTTGCAAGATGCCTCCAGGAACGTAAAACCATATGTGTGTGCTCTTGCATGATGCCTCCAGGAACGTAAAGCCAAGTGTGTGTGCTCTTGCAAGATGCCTCCAGGAACGTAAAGCCAAGTCCGCCATATGTGTGTGCTCTTGCAAGATGCCTCCAGGAACGTAAAGCCAAGTGCGTGAGCTCTTGCAAGATGCCTCCAGGAACGTAAAGCCAAGTGTGTGTGCTCTTGCAAGATGCCTCCAGGAACGTAAAGCCATATGTGTGTGCTCTTGCAAGATGCCTCCAGGAACGTAAAGCCAAGTCCGCCATATGTGTGTGCTCTTGCAAGATGCCTCCAGGAACGTAAAGCCAAGTGTGTGAGCTCTTGCAAGATGCCTCCAGGAACGTAAAGCCATATGTGTGTGCTCTTGCAAGATGCCTCCAGGAACGTAAAGCCAAGTGTGTGAGCTCTTGCAAGATGCCTCCAGGAACGTAAAGCCATATGTGTGTGCTCTTGCAAGATGCCTCCAGGAACGTAAAGCCATATGTGTGTGCTCTTGCAAGATGCCTCCAGGAACGTAAAGCCAAGTGTGTGAGCTCTTGCAAGATGCCTCCAGGAACGTAAAGCCATATGTGTGTGCTCTTGCAAGATGCCTCCAGGAACGTAAAGCCAAGTGTGTGAGCTCTTGCAAGATGTCTCCAGGAACGTAAAACCAAGTCCGCCATATGTGTGTGCTCTTGCAAGATGCCTCCAGGAACGTAAAGCCAAGTTCGCCATATTTGTGTGCTCTTGCAAGATGCCTCCAGGAACGTAAAACCAAGTCCGCCATATGTGTGTGCTCTTGCAAGATGCCTCCAGGAACGTAAAGCCATATGTGTGTGCTCTTGCAAGATGCCTCCAGGAACGTAAAGCCAAGTGTGTGAGCTCTTGCAAGATGCCTCCAGGAACGTAAAACCAAGTCCGCCATATGTGTGTGCTCTTGCAAGATGCCTCCAGGAACGTAAAGCCATATGTGTGTGCTCTTGCAAGATGAATTGTGTGTGCTCTTGCAAGATGCCTCCAGGAACGTAAAGCCAAGTGTGTGTGCTCTTGCAAGATGCCTCCAGGAACGTAAAGCCATATGTGTGTGCTCTTGCAAGATGCCTCCAAGAACGTAAAGCCATATGTGTGTGCTCTTGCAAGATGCCTCCAGGAACGTACATCCATATGTGTGTGCTCTTGCAAGATGCCTCCAGGAACGTAAAGCCAAGTGTGTGAGCTCTTGCAAGATGCCTCCAGGAACGTAAAGCCATGTCCGCCATATTTGTGTGCTCTTGCAAGATGCCTCCAGGAACGTAAAACCATATGTGTGTGCTCTTGCAAGATGCCTCCAGGAACGTAAAACCATATGTGTGTGCTCTTGCAAGATGCCTCCAGGAACGTAAATCCATATGTGTGTGCTCTTGCAAGATGCCTCCAGGAACGTAAAGCCAAGTGTGTGTGCTCTTGCAAGATGCCTCCAGAAACGTAAAGCCATATGTGTGTGCTCTTGCAAGATGCCTCCAGGAACGTAAAGCCAAGTGTGTGTGCTCTTGCAAGATGCCTCCAGGACGTAAGGCCAAGTGTGTGTGCTCTTGCAAGATGCCTCCAGGACGTAAAGCCAAGTGTGTGTGCTCTTGCAAGATGCCTCCAGAAACGTAAAGCCATATGTGTGAGCTCTTGCAAGATGCCTCCAGAAACGTAAAGCCATATGTGTGAGCTCTTGCAAGATGCCTCCAGAAACGTAAAGCCATATGTGTGTGCTCTTGCAAGATGCCTCCAGGAACGTAAAACCAAGTCCGCCATATGTGTGTGCTCTTGCAAGATGCCTCCAGGACGTAAAGCCAAGTTCGCCATATGTGTGTGCTCTTGCAAGATGCCTCCAGGAACGTAAAGCCAAGTGTGTGAGCTCTTGCAAGATGCCTCCAGGAACGTAAAGCCATATGTGTGTGCTCTTGCAAGATGCCTCCAGGAACGTAAAGCCAAGTTCGCCATATGTGTGTGCTCTTGCAAGATGCCTCCAGGAACGTAAAGCCATATGTGTGTGCTCTTGCAAGATGCCTCCAGGAACGTAAAGCCAAGTGTGTGTGCTCTTGCAAGATGCCTCCAGGAACGTAAAGCCATATGTGTGTGCTCTTGCAAGATGCCTCCAGGAACGTAAAACCATATGTGTGTGCTCTTGCAAGATGCCTCCAGGAACGTAAAACCATATGTGTGTGCTCTTGCAAGATGCCTCCAGGAACGTAAAGCCAAGTGTGTGAGCTCTTGCAAGATGCCTCCAGGAACGTAAAGCCAAGTGTGTGTGCTCTTGCAAGATGCCTCCAGGAACGTAAAGCCAAGTCCGCCATATGTGTGTGCTCTTGCAAGATGCCTCCAGGAACGTAAAGCCAAGTGTGTGTGCTCTTGCAAGATGCCTCCAGGAACGTAAAACCAAGTCCGCCATATGTGTGTGCTCTTGCAAGATGCCTCCAGGAACGTAAAGCCAAGTGTGTGTGCTCTTGCAAGATGCCTCCAGGAACGTAAAGCCATATGTGTGTGCTCTTGCAAGATGCCTCCAGGAACGTAAAACCAAGTCCGCCATATGTGTGTGCTCTTGCAAGATTCCTCCAGGAACGTAAAGCCAAGTCCGCCATATTTGGTGTGGATAAAGGTGACTGTGCATGAGAAATAACGCTAAAGTCGGCGAAACCGTTTTCGAGGAAACGCAGAAAAAATTCAACAGCGCACTAGAGACTAAGTCATGTAATTGTTTTCCTGCGTTTCACATTGCTATTTCAAAAATACGTATATCTTCATATAACTCTTTCTTAGAACATGCATGAAATAATTTAATAAAATTGTGGCTGAAACATTTTATGCTATCATGTTACCGTCTTGAGTTTGGTATTTTCATGCATGGTTGCGAAAACTTTACTGAAGGAATTTGTCTCTGCATTATAAACCAACTCCTTTTAATGTCATTGACATGCTTTCTTGTGTAAATAGCTTTCTACCTGCACCTATACTTGATGTCAAGGGCTGCATTGTGCTATGTGCAATAGCAGGATGCTTGCTGGAACGAAAAGCTGAGTGCTTGACGCTTGAGATAAACCCTTCCCAGAAGATGCTGTGACTTTCGCACGGGGCGATGAGTGAGGTATAATATACCAACACCTTTTTTCGCTGTTGACATGCTTTTTTGTATGAATAACTCTATACCTACATCTGTAGATGAAGTCCAGTGTGCCTCCAGGAGCAAGAGGCTTCGTCTCCGGGATTTCAGATATAAGTTTTGCACACGAAGCTTGTCCTTCATACTGAGATGTGCTTGAGGCATCATTCATCAACTACCTTTATTTGCTTGAATTGTTTTCTGGTATGAACTACTTTACGCCTTGGCTTATGTGTAATGTAAAGGATTCTTCCGGGAATAAGAGACAGCGACCTTGAGGCTTGGGAAACCAGTGTTCGAAAGGAGCTTGTCTCTGCCCTTCAAGGTGATGTAGGCATTCTGCGGAACTCCTTTTACAGAAACTGACATGCTTTTCGTGTGAATAGCTTCCCATATACGCATGTACACGAAATCAAGGACAAAGTCGTCCTGGCCTTTCAGCAGGATGCTTCCCAGAACACAATGCGGCGTCCTTCAAGCTTTGCAGAAGGCTGGCATTGCATTTTGAGTTGAATAACGCAAACTATATCAACTACTTCTGTTTCCTTCATATTTTATAGTGAAAATGGTTCTGCACCTATGCCAGTGCTTGATGTCAATGGTGATTCCAGGAACAAGACATTTCATCCTTATTGTTTAGGATACTATTTTGCAAAGGATCTTATCATTAACATGCGAAATAACGGATGCGTTCTACCCTAAACGAACTTTTCAATTTGAATTGATCTGCTTTCTTGTGTAAACGATTTCACTCTCTTGAATGTGTATATCACGAAGGACTGAACCTGTCTGCGTATTTCAGACAGAACGTGCTGGAATATGGAGTAAAGTGCTTGACATTCTTCAGAAAGAGCTTATCACGGCTGTCCAAGGGGATGAGGCGATCTTTTTAAAACCAGTCACTCGGATACAATGTTCGTGTTTTCTGGTGTAAAACAACTTTGTGGCCAAGGAGCAACCGACAGCGTTCTTCATGCTGGCACAAAGAACAGAGCTCCTGACTTGATATAGCGGTCTTTAAAAGAGGTTGTCACGACAGTGCAAAATGATGAGACATATTCAACTAAGCAACGTCTCTGATGTAATCATTATATTGTTAGTGTCAAAACATATATACATGTATATATACTCGAACCGATTCATGCTGAAAGGGTTGTACTAGCTGACGTACGTGCTTAGGCATGATGAAAGCAGGAACAAGAGGCAGGAGTCCCTCAGAACCGGGAAGCTGCCTGAGGACGGAATAATTTTCGTCAGTCAAAGCATCGACTCTAATGTAATTCATAAGCTTTCTCTTATGAATGTCTCAGCACCTACGCCTGAGCGAGATGTTCAGGCAACACTCATTCTGTGAACTCGAGTCAGTAGTGACTCTGGCGCAGTTCGCGATGAATGCGTAATAGACTTGACCTTTTTGCAATACAGCATTGTGCCAAAAATAGCTCGTTCTGGATACTATTTTTTCCACTTTTTAATAGAAATTATTCAGATGTCAAATCGTGTTTCCATTTTAACACAACCATATTATTTTATCGAATAAACGCCATTTTATTGCCTCAACAAGCGAAATTTATGAGTTTTGTGCGAAATAGAACTATAGAACTACTTTAACGGCGTATGTCAGGGAGCAGAGTGCTATCCCACATGCCTATCGTGTGACCTCCTTATGAATATTCCAGACGGATTAGGTCCATCACGTGATATGAACTGTCCTACAGACTCTTTCTCCGGCAGGCGAAGTCTCTAGTGGGCTAGAATGGGGTACACCAAGTTGCGTGCCTTAACGAGATGCATGCTTGAACACAAAGTAAGTTTGTAGACCCCTGGAGCAGCAGTCTATGGAAAGAAACCTCTGTGTGAATCCCTCGTCTACAAGGTTGAGGGCGAGATCTCATTAGCGTAAGTGGTGTTACAGATGTCCAGCTTATGCCGCGTCTCCACTCACAATAATGTAACTTTCGAATAGTAAAGGTTTCCCATTTTGTTCTTACCGGTAAAAGGATTGCAGGCGGAAGAAGTGAAGCTGCTCTTATTTGCTGGTTGTATTGAAGGGGGACAGTTTCTGCCTCGCTGACTGCGAGACTGCATGCGCGTGCGAGATTAAGCGCCCCTATGTGGATGTGTAAGTGTGTGTGTGTGTGTGTGTGTGTGTGTGTGTGTGTCTGTGTCTGTGTGTGTGTGTGTGCGCGCGCGCGTGCGTATGCGTGCATGCGTGTGTATATGTGTGTTTGTGTGTGTGTGCATGTATGTAGGCTGTTACGAGGATTTACAAACGAAACAGCAAGGTCCCAGGGTTAATTACATGTCTTTATAGATCACCATAAAAACATGCCCGTAACAGGCGTACAAAAGAAAAATAAAAATAAAAGGAATGTTACATGGGTATCTGGATCCACCACAACATCCTCGATAACCTCAATCTCATGAAATTTACAGCTCTTCTTCCTCTACTCCATTCCCAATGGGAAAAATGAAAAAGCACAGCAGCACAAATAAAATATCGCTCAGCCCTCCACTATAAACATAAAACACGTATCGATCAGCCTTCTACTATTATAACATAAAATCGCGCAGGTCAGCCCTTGACAAGTAAAAACTATCGACCCGTAAAAATGTTTACACCAACCTTCCACCTTTTGCCCGTTCCCTGCCTCTCTCTCTCTCTCTCTCTCTCTCTCTCTCTCTCTCTCTCTCTCTCTCTCTCTCTCTTTCTCTCTCTCTCCTTGCCGTCTTCACTCGGAGTTGCTTCGTCGGCCTCTTCTCTCTTCTCGACGTCTTCACTCTGAGTTGCTTCGTCTTTCGCTTTTCTCTTCTCCTCACCCAGCAGCTTCTAGGCAGACTCTTCAAAGTAGGCAACTTCTAGACAGACTCTTCAACGTAGGCAACTTCTAGGCATACTGACGGCAGACTCACGGCCCATTCAAGGCAGACTCATCTCTCCTCTCTCCTTTCCGTGGGCTGACTATACAGCAAGAAAGTCCACTCCACGCAGCAATACAGTCCACTCCAAGCAGCAAGACAGTCCATTCCAAGCAGACTGTACAGCAGACTGACTTCTCCCCTCTCCTTGCAGCAGGCAGACTAACTGCTAACTCTTTCCTTTGCTAACATAGCCATCGTCTCACGATTTACTCACGAACTCCAAGAGCCTCGTTCTCGTGTACTCGCGGCTATTGCACATTTAATGGCGGACGTCTTCACTTCGCTCAGAAAACGCTGAATTTGGGGGACACTAGAAACCCCATCCAAAGAAAATGTAAGCCATGAACAGCATTAATTTATCAAAACTGTATGTTGAATGCATCTATAGGTCGTGAAAGCTCGTACAATGTAAATTTCGAAATGCAGGTCACACGTAGAACCGTGTGTCCGCGGGTTGACGTGTTCGCAATGTGGCGAGAGGTGAAAAATCACAGTGGAAGCGTGTGCGAGCTGCAGTCTCCAGCATTGCCTGGCACATGGCAAGCAACCGGCCGCAAGCAACGTGGCAAGAGACTTTGGTTGCCTCGTGTGCGGAGGCCTTAACGGTGGACCGACGGCCGACCGACCTTTCTTCTCAGTGGCAGACTAAACAGCAAGAAAGTCCACTCCACGCAGCAAGACAGTCCACTCCACGCAGACTGTACAGCAGACTGACCTGTCCTCTCTCCTTTCCATGGGCTGACTGACAACAGAACGACCTCTCCCCTCTCCTGGCAGTAGGCAGACTCAATGCTAACTTTTTCCTTAGCTAACATAGCCATCGTCTCATAATTAACTCACAACTTAGCACTATTCAAACCTCAGAATTAACATCGCTCACTACCCACGGGACAGAACTCAATTTCTACTCACTCCAAAACCTTCATTGCAAAAACGCACTCAGCCGCCGGATTACCAACCAGCAAACCAAGTCTATCTCAAGTAAGATATCTGGGAAACAACTTTCCCCATTACAGTGTGATACTATATCAATAATCCTCAGTAATTACTTCACATTACTATGAAAAAAGTGCACAAACATTGTGGTCCGTCAGCCGAAATAAAGAAGTCTGAACTCTCTCTCTCTCTCTCTCTCTCTCTCTCTCTCTCTCTCTCACACACACACACACACACACAAAATCTCGAGCTCCTTGTAGCATTTCTTTACAAGCATTGTATGACCACTTTAAGAGTATTTTTCGTGCCTGCCATTCGTCGACCACGATTGCCACGTGCAGCCTGGAAGTATAAATTACTTTGACAACAGCAATTTAAAGTCACCCATTACCCGGACAGAGATAACAAATGCTTTGAGGCCTCTAAAAACTGGGACATCTGCAGGCACAGATGGTGTAATAGCTGAAATATTAAAATCAGCTGAACATTTGTTGTGACCTTTGTTATTGTATTTGTTCAATGCTATATTTGATTGTGGTGTGTTTTCATGTTTGGCCAGAGGCTATCATTATACCGATCCATAAACGTGGACCGAGTGACAATCCTGATAATTACAGAGGTATTGATTTATCTAGCACCTTCAGTAAGGTATTTGCCCATGTTATTTGCTGCAGGTTACAGAACCGGGCAGATCAGCATTATCTTATTCGGGAAGAACAGGCGGGCTTTAGAAAAGGGTGTGGGACAGTTGACAACATACTTATTATGTATGGTATCACTGACAAATATCTGTGTAAGCACAAAAAACTTTATATTGGGTATGTAGATTTTAGATAAGCTTTTGATACTGTGAACAAGGGCGCGTTTGTTTGGCCCAAAATCTCAAGAGAATCGCGAGGACTAGGCGTTTCTTACGTTCCTCGCTCATAAGGACACACTCGCCGTGAAGGCGGGAGGCCGAGGGAGGTCCGGAGCTCCCTCGATGCTTCCCGCAGCAGTGACCCGGATGAGCCAAAATGGCGGAGACAGTGCGAGTGGGCTGGTGTTCGGAGATAACAGTGCCTGTAATGTACATCTCAGGGTTCGAGAATGAAAAAGTGTGCGTACACGGAAGTATTTGCTGTTCGAGTGTTCATTTGTATATCTTGAGGAGTAGGTGTATAGGTTATATCTGGACATTCACTGCGGAAATTTTTTTAATCGCTTGCAAACACGCAACACCGTATACGTACGCTGTATGAATTATGTCCCTTGAATTGGTCGAAATGAATCGAGGCACAACATTTTGGACCAAATTGTCCACAGTTGAACCCGGGTTGCATTTTTTTCGTTGAAAAAGTTCCCGTGCCATTCAATATGACACCATGGTGTGTTCTATCAAGTGAAAAACTGAGGTGATATCTGAATCGTCAGTTATTTCGTCTACCGGCAACTTCTTCACCGACTCTGCATGGCGCCAGGATGCAGACATGTTCTTCCGCCTTGCCATTTGATGATTGACCGTTTTTCTAGCTGTAGGAGCCAGGGGCGGATCTGGGGGGGGGGTGCAATGGGTGCAATTGCACCCCCCCCCAGCGGGACAAAAAAAAAAAAAAAGAGATATGTTGATAATGTAGTAATATAATGTAGTAATGTAAATGTAATTGCACCCCCCCCCCCCCCAAGCAAAAAGACAAAAAATGAGAGAGAGACTCAGGGAAAGAGATGTTGATAAATATTGGAATGTAAATATAATTGCACCCCCCCCCCCTCCTCGGCTTAAAAAAAAGAAGAGAGAAGCTGATAAATATAGTAATGTAAATGTAATTGCACCCCCCCCCCCCCTCCCTCGGCAGAACAAAAAAGAGAAAGAGATGCTGATAAATATAGTAATGTAAATGTAATTCCACCCCCAGCCAAAAAACTAACTAAATAAATTAAAGAAATAAAATACATAAACAATGATAATACATAAATAAAAAAATGGAAAGAGAAATATGTTGATAAATATAGTGATGTAATTGCACCCCCCCCCCCCCCCCCCCAGCCAAAATAAACGAGAGTTCACAGGAGCCTGAAAATAGACATTCCAGATGCTGTCAACAGATTTGCAACAAAATACAACACAGTCATGCGCCTTCAGCCACAGAAAATGTTGCCACATGATTAGGCCTATGACTAGGCAAATTCCTCCATGTGTGTGTTTATTCAATGTCTCTAGACTGACCAGGCCTGACTCCCACAACAAACTGGTTACAGATGTCTTCTTACATATTCGGAATAAAGATTATTAAATTCGAGGTATGATCTTGTTGCAAAGACTTTTTCCTCATGTTGTTTTTGTGAATTGTGATTCTTTATTATTAACATCGAACTTATTTAGCACTGTACATTTTCGAGCATGTGCTTCCCAAGAAAAAGACAGTTGGTCCTATCTCCACCCCCCACCACATCAGTGGCAAAATGTATCGCCTGAAAATAGCACTTTACACGCTCAGCTTGCACCATTTTGCTTCCTTTTTTAAAAAAAATTCCGGGGGGGCATGCCCCCGGACCCCCCTAGCATGCTCGGCGCTTCGCGCCGTCGGTTCGGCGCTTCGCGCCTTCGCTGATAAGATACAAAAAAAAAGAACTTTGCACCCCCCCCTTTCAAAACCCAGATCCGCCCCTGCACACACACACACACACACACACACACACACACACACACACACACACACACACACACACACACACACACACACACACACACACAATAAGATGGTATACCTATCACACGCAATGAAGCTCAGTATGTAAGGTTTTTATCAAGTAACACAATATCATGATGTATCTCTTTTTTCATTAGTCCCATGAACTCAACTGCAGACCACATGCGCTGCTGCCATATGCTTGTATATAGCGCCTGCAAACTGAGTGCAGTCGTTCTAAACGGCACGTGACGGGACATGATTCCAGCTTGACCTCAATCCTGGCACACCTACGCTCTGGTCCAGTTGAAAAAGGGATACGTAACAGATTTTACATAAATGTCAGTCCCATGACTGGACTGAAGCAACTATGTCCTGAGTAGCTCCACGTCATCCCAATATCGTTGCATAAACCATTCTATAAAACGGGAAACCTCGATCTAAGGGAAGGCACTCTACTATTCAGCTGTCGTTGGAACTGCTCGACGCTCGACGCTGTTTAACCTCAAGGACTGTTCATTCGTGAAAGCAACGTTTTTCGACTGCGTGTGAGTATGCATCATTCTCTGCTGATATAAGTTTAGTTTTTTAAAGTGTATGTACAGGAGCCAATAGCTTCCATGACCTGGATGTGCTAATTTGATCTGTTCGGTACGTGCTGGTGCACGTGTAGAGTTGCGAGTGAAAAAGCGATTAGCTGCAAGGACTATTATGTGTTGTGTTGTGCGTCTTGCACTAAAGAGACTGACGAGATATCAGTTAGACTAGCTGGTAATATTATAAATGTTTCTCTCATTGATGGAATATGATGAATCCAAATACGTGTGTGTAGTTGTATAATGTAGAACTCGAGTAAACAAGTGCATTAAGTGTAATTAATAACAGTTAACACTGACTTGGTCGGTGAACGGGGTATATTTTGTGTGCGTGTTGTATTTTTTCCTAACTTCTTAACTTTCTGTAGATTTTTATCACTCCTGTAGCTGGTTATCAAGGCAACAATTGCCAAGCTACTATGTTTTCTTTCCCAAACGTGTATTTTTCATTGCGCACCTAGCTATTACAAACGGCGTTATGCAACTTCGTCACGCAGGGGTTGCCTCCCATGCCTTAGTGTCAAAATCTGTGTCGCGTGAAAGGCATTTCTGGACGCATGCCACGGGATTCAGTAGTGCTTGTAGGAATACTTGTAGACTGCACTGATAATATCACTCTTGTCTGTGCCTTGCTTTGTGAGAGTTGATGATGATGATGATGATGATGATGATGTCCACTTGTATGGCGCACATATCCATGCTGGCAGCATGCTCAAGGCGCAGGAGATTGGGGGGAAGGGAGAAAAAGTTAACAAAACAGAGACTGGTGCACAGTCTTTCAGTCAGGTATGTCCTTTCATTTAGACTATTAACACAGATCCCAAGTCAGAAAAGGTGAGTCTTCAGAGTGCTCTTGAAGTCCTCTAGTGACTTCACTTCTCGCATGTTCTGGGGGAACGCATTCCACAGGGTTGGACCACAGTAGGAGAACGAGCGGCGACCCAAGCGCTTCCCTATGTGGCCGGCCCTACTGGGTGGAGCCAGCAGTGACTGGGAAGCAGAGCGAAGACATCTGGGGGGGTTGTGGAGAGGGATGATGTCTCTGAGGTACTGGGGGAAAGTTGGATCGTGCACACGCTTATGGCACAGGAAGAGCACCTTGTGGTCCACTCTCTTCATGACTGGGAGCCAATGGAGCTTGCGGAGGACTGGAGTGATGTGGTCGGTCTTCTTGGTCCTAGACACAATCCTTGCCGCCGTGTTCAGAACACGCTGGAGTCGGTCCAGCTGCTGGACAGGGAGGCCCCAAAGACAGCCGTTGGCATAGTCAATCTTGGAGATGACTAAGGCCACTGCGATGGTAGTTGCAGCCCTGTCTGTAAGGATGTTCCGCAGCTTACCAAGCGACCGGATGTGGAAGTAAGATCCGCTTACCACAGCACTCACATGGGCCTTCATCGTGAGGTCTTCGTCGATCATGATGCCCAGGTCTCTAACAGTGTGTGAGAAGGGAATGTCTGACTGGCCAACGCGTACAGTGCTCAAGCCAACAGAGTCTCTCTTGATCTTTGGGCCACATAAGATGGCTTCCATTTTGTCGTCATTGAGCTTGAGCATATTGGCAGTCATCCATGCCTTCACATCACAGCAGCACAGCTCAAACCTCCTGGCAGACTCGGCTGCAGAGGCATCATCAGGAGAAAAAGAGTCATACAGGCCCGAGTCGTCAGCAAAAAGCTGCCTTCCTAACCCATGTCTCTCGATGATACGTCCCAACTCCGACGTGTATAATGAGAAGAGTACCGGTCCCAGCACGGACCCTTGGGGGACCCCACAAGTCAGCTCCGTTGCATCAGATGCTGCGGTTTTCACACTGAGTTCTTGTTGTCTCATTATTTTCAGAATCCAGCTGTCCAAAGAAAAATGACTTCTTTCATCAGAACAACTATCCAAGCTGTGACCGGTTCTGGGCTTCACAAGCCCGTGTACTCGGTCAAGAAAACTTGTCAGGTAAAAACTAAAGTGGTTTCCTAGAAACGTTGTGTGCCATTAGATAACAAGGGAGTCGATTTTGCCAAGCAAGTATTCCAGCCAACCCCAGATGTCCAAACAGTGTATCATCAGCAAGCAAAACATGAAATGAGAAAAAACATTTTGATGATGTCTGATTCATGTGGAAAAAAATTTAGACACCTGATTTTACTCCCAGGATTGTAATTGCTTGTTATGGAATGCACAATTGTGAAATTTGTCTCTGTTTTGTGAGAAGATGCTTCAATAATGGTCAGTGAGAGGACAGTGCATGAGAACTCATGTACAACATACATGTAGAGTGATTATTAGCCAAGTCTATATGTGTTTGATACTTTCCATTGAGAAAAGAAATTCTAATTACAGCTTTGTTTTGATGACTGAGTCATACCCTGATTAATTAGGCAGGTTTTTCATTCATTCATCATTTATTCATCCATTCATTCATCCATCCATCCATCCTCCATCCATCCATCCATCCATCCATCCATCCATCCATCCATCCATCCATCCATCCATCCATCCATCCATCCATCCATCCATCCATCCATCCATCCATCCATCCATCTATCCATCCATCCATCCATCCATCCATTCATCCATTCATTCACTAATTTGTAATGCATGTGTTCATTTGTTCATTCATTGATTTAATATCATTTTAGTATCCATTATTCATTCATTCATCATTCACACATGCCTGCAGTAAACAATCACAGAAAATTGTATCAAAACCCTGTCGATCTTTGCAAACTATTCCTGTGTTCTGACATTGACAGGAGCATGACTATGAGGAGCGGCATTATCCACCCACCATGTGGGTCAGCACTCGGGTGCAGGCCATGCACTTGAAGGATGCCACCAGCACAGGCTTCATGAAGCTCTTCAACTACATCCAGGGGCAGAATGAGCCCAGTAAGTGAGATGGAGGCTTAGCACTTAGCTTGACACGCCTTAAGCATGCTGGATTTGTTTTGCACTTTTCTGCTCTTTATCTGGCATTGATGCCTCTGAACTTTACCATACACACGAACTCCCACAAAACTAGAGGAAAAGAATCCTAGGCTGGAATTTAGGGGGGAAATTCTAACTTTAAGAATAAAATATGCATAATTGGAGGAATGAATATAAAGAGGATAAGTCTAGAACATGTGAAAATTGCAATGCTGAAAAGAAATATTGAAGTTTGTCTCTTATGATTTCACTGCACAATGAGCATGTCCTCATTCAAGGAAATCAGGGCACTTCATCAGAGTATACATGCCTGATATCTGCCTACACAGGGTCATCCTTGTCTTTCCACAGAGAAAAAGGTTGCCATGACAGTGCCTGTTGCGACATACATTGAGCCTGGACCAGGACCCAACTGTGAAAGCACCTTCACAGTCTCCTTCTTCATCCCCCCTGAGAACGAGGCAGATCCCCCCAAACCCACCAACCCTGATGTCTTCCTGGAGAAGTGGCCAGAAATGACTGTCTATGTCAAGTAAGTAAGCTGTCAGCTCTCAAGCTTGCTGTGCAGGATCTAGTGCAGTAGTATTTCTCATTCACAATGTCTGCCAGTCAGGACAGAGTAAAAATTCAGTCTCGGGGTGGTCACA
Source organism: Theodoxus fluviatilis (assembly GCA_034096865.1). Classification (NCBI taxonomy): domain Eukaryota; kingdom Metazoa; phylum Mollusca; class Gastropoda; order Cycloneritida; family Neritidae; genus Theodoxus; species Theodoxus fluviatilis. The sequence goes on from JAWQFJ010001430.1 coordinate 72,206, forward strand.
ATGATCTGACCCTGTCCTGATGCCCCCTGTGGTCTATGCGGCTGCCTGAGGCCTCGCCTGGCTGAGCCACTGGAGCAGGACCTGTAAGCTCTGCAGCCTGGGGTTCCTGCTGATGAGGGAACAATGAAAGGCTCCAACCACTTGTTGTGCTTGCAAATGATTGTACTTTTACTTTAACAACACAGCTTGATAGAAAGTAATCTGCTAGTCACTCTGCCTGAGACCTACTTCATTTAAACACATGCTTGGAATCGAGGTTTACCCTGCCTTATTGAACACAAACAGAACAAACAAGGAGATTAATATGAAAGCATGCATTCAGACAAGTGTGGTTATTCATGCATATTGAGGGTACATGTATATCTGTATGATGCAAGTTCACACCACTTCAATGAATACACTTGTGTAATCACCACAAACAACCAGGTCCATGCACATGTGCATGAAAGTTGATTGAGCCTGAATACAGAGTCCTCTCCATTTAGCTCTACATCACGGGGGACTGAAAAACTTCTCGAGCTAAATAGAGTGTCAAGTTGGGAGGAGGTCAAGGAAGTAACATTCCTGCCATGTCCAATGTAATTCATGGATTATCTCCCTTGCAATGACTTTTGTGCAAGACACAAACAGTCGCTTTCGACGACACGGGCTGGCGACAAGCGACGCTACCACTGGCCGAGGGGGGCATAGGCCTTAGGACCGCCAGCGACTTGGCACTCCCTGCTTTCCTGGCCTCTGTCTACTCCAGCAAGCGGCTCGTCAAAGCCATCCTCGGCCGAAACACGGACGACGATTCATCTCCAGTGGACGCAGAGGACGCTCTCGGCCGTTGGAGACAGAAGGGGCTCCCATATGCCGAGATCCCGGAATCCCAGCACAGTTGGGATCGCACTGCCAGTCGAGCTGTCGCGAACGAGCTCAGACCCCGTCTTAACCAGCATCGTTTGGTTTGTCTGGGCTCGGCCGCACAACCCAACAGCGGATGCTGGTTACACGCCATTCCCGCCACATCTCTCGGCACCCTCCTAGACGACGAGACGCTCAGGATTGCTGTCTCTCTCCGCCTCGGCCAGCAGATGTGCCAGAGCCATCCCTGTCGTTGCGGCAAGACAGTCGACACCTACGGCTTGCACCCGCTTTCATGCCGCTACAGTGCCGGGAGATTCCCACGCCACGCCGCTCTCAACGACGTCATCAAACGGTCGCTCGACTCCGCAGGCCTGTATTCCGTTATGGAACCGGTTGGTCTTGACAGAGGAGATGGGCGACGCCCCGACGGCATGACGGTATTCCCATTCAAGAACGGCAAGTCACTTGTTTGGGACGCCACCTGCTCTGATTCTTTTGCGCCGTCTTCAATGACAGACTCTGCCATCGACCCAGGGCACGCCTGCCGGACCGCCGAAGGTTCGAAAAGGAGGAAGTACGCCTCTATCTCGGAACGGTACCACTTCGTCCCGTTCGCTGTTGAAACTACCGGAGTCGTCGGACCGGCAGCAACGGAACTTATCCGAGAGATCGGCCAGCGGATTGCACTGTCGACAGATGACCCGCGCCAGACACAGTTCCTGTTCCAGAGAATCTCGCTGGCAATCACGAGGGGCAACGCGTTCGCGATCATGTCGTCGGCCAAGCGTGAGGCTTCCCGTGACCCAAAGCCGAGATGTTACCGGGGAGCGATCGTGCACAAGTCGTCAGACGCTGGTTTCACCAGCAGCTGAGAATCCATCCGCTCCAGCCCCGTCACAGGTCAACCGTCACCCAGCCGCCGCCAGACACAACAAACCCGGCGACATCTCGGGCCACGCGGGCAGCACGAGGACTCGCAGCAGGTCATCAACAAGGCTGGACCAGCACGAGCAAGCAGCACGGGTGCGAAGAAAGTAACTGTCTGTTCGGTCTCGAGAATAACTCGATCAGCCTCTAAATTCGTGCGCGTTTAAGTCGCAAGACTGGATGTTAGTCTTGATCCTGTTCATGTACATACATTTACGTCCTTTTTTCATGTGTTGCGTCCTTGTAAACAGTGAATAAAGTTCTTCCTCGTTTTCAAAAAAGTAATATGTGACCCTCCATCACAAAATGAGTCACTCGTTGCATTTTGAACATTTTGAGATCTTCATGTTTTCAAAAAAGCACACAACAAGCTTTTCAATGGTGCAAGAATTATGAATATATCACTACCCTATATGATTTCACATGACTTTGATGATAGACACCCCAAAAATAAGTTTTTTAAAATAAAAAAAAACGCGTTTCAAGTTTACAGACATTATTCTCATTTTTCCTTAGCAACCCTTATTCTAGACTCATGCAATTTGCCACAGAGATGAAGCAACCACCAGCGAATCAAATTTGGCTTTTGGCAGCCTAGGGTATTCCCACGTCAATCTGTTGCTGTGGCGGCTACGAAACTTTGAGAAAATGCCTGATGTCGACGATCGGTTCGTAGATGTTTTCTTACCACCACATACAAAAAAACATCATAAAACATACTATTACACATTGATTTCAGAAACAAAACTTACTCATACAATGAAGAAGGGACTAGAGAAGCCAATTAAACAAAAATCTCGAAGTCGACCACTACAACCCCAACCTCCTTTGTGAGCGGTTTGCTGAAAAAGGACTCGACTGCGCAACCGACTCATTTAGTGATGGAGGGTCACATATGTCATCCATATTTTTTATTTTGTTTGAATTTTTTAAAATTTTGCATCAAACACATAATGAGCAAGAAGTCAAATAAAGCAGCTTGGCCAAGATAAATTTTCAATGGCCTGAAATGACATGAA
>JAWQFJ010001430.1:85000-102500 GCA_034096865.1 Theodoxus fluviatilis
TGCTACTCATTCGAGCTTTACATGACACAGTACTGTTTTCCACCCCCACATGCATGTACTTTGAGCGATCTAGCAAATATCTATTCAGTGCAGGCGCTTCGAGAATCGACCGGAACTAGGTGATTCTACCTAACGCGTTGTTTTTCGACAGAGAGCGCCGAGGATAACTCCTGCAGGGTACGTTAATGAGAATGTCCCATACTCATTGAATTTCTACCGATGGTGACCATTTCATTTTTGATTGCTATTTACGGTTTTCACTCTACACGTCATATTTCTATCCTTGCTCATTACAGATCAATGCAAGTAACGAGTTCACTGCTGTCATGGCGGCTGTGGAACAGCGGATATCGGGAGTGGAGCAAGCTGTGAACTCATTTGCAGGGGAGTTGGAATTGAGTTTCCTACAACCCACCTCCCGCCCACAGGCCCCTCCCTCTTCGTGTTGCAACATGGCCCCTCCCCAGAACTACGGTTACCAGTGGCGGTATCGGCAGAGTGTGGGGCTGCAGGGCGTGTGTGTAGGCACTGCCAAAGATTCCCAAGACTCTGGCACCGTTTGGGCAGAGAGGGCCTTTGCGCTGCTCAAGGTAGAGTGTATTCTGTGTGCAGGATGGAGTGCAGCTTGTAGCTGATTTATGTCCTCGTAATTGTCCTAGATTTGAATCTCTTCGAAGTGTATGGGTATTTTTATATATACATACACGTATGAATAAAAAGATGAAGAGGGACATCTAGGGGGGGGGGGGAGGGGAGAGATCAGGTTCTCTTACATATTTGCCCACACTCCCACCCACCCATATACATCAATGCCGAAAGAAAACACACATACGCGCGCTTGCATGCACGTACACACACACACACACACACACACTTACACACACTCGTATACGCACCCACCCATCATCATGGCTTTGCTTCGTTTACGAAGATCTGGAAGGTCATGGTCGACGTCCTTTGCAGGCCCGCTCATGACTAAGAAGTCCGATGCGGGATCGGCAGGTCCGGTCGCAATTGTCGCAGGGGAAGGTCTGGTCAATCGCAGCTGCCTCGTTCTTTCTCCTATTTTGCTTTTTTTAATGGAGGCCCTACGGGTGTTCTCGAAGGAGGCGACGGCCCTGCTTACGACGAGCCGCCAGGTGTCACGATCTGCAGCAAGTGATGACCAACGACGATTGGTCTATGTGGCAAGCATTGAGGGACTTCCTGAGGCAGTCTTTGTAGCGTTTCTTTGGTCCCCCTGTCACGTTGGCCAGTGGAGAGTTCGCCTGACATGGTGACCTTAGACTAGCGATACTATTCCATCCTGTGGACATGTCCTGCCCAGCGCAGCTGCGACGTTAGTAGCATGGCCTCAACGCTAGTGACCCCAGCCTGTTCGAGGACCTCGACGTTTGTAATGAAGGCACTCCAGTGGATGTTCAGGATGGTGCGGAGGCAGCGCTGATGAAAGCGCTCAAGGAGTCGTATGTGGCTGCGAAAGGTGACCCATGATTCAGATTTGTACAGGAGAGTGGTAACTATAACAGTCCTGTAGACACTAATCTTGGTACTTTTCTTTAGGTGCTTGTTGCTCCACACACGTTTGTACAGTCTGCCAAATGCACACACACGCACACACACACACACACACACACACACACGCACACACACACACACACACACGCACACACACACGCACACACACACGCACACTCACACACGCACACACACACGCACACACACACACGCATACACACACGCGCGCGCGCGCGCGCTCGCGCACACACGCCTGCGCGTAAGAAAGTACTCGCAGTCTTGCGGATTGATATTCCAGATATATCTTACCTGCAGAACATCGTCATCTTTTATAATGAAGCATGAGTTCAGTTTTTCGTCCACGAGATAACTTTTCCCTCTGCGTTTCTTTTTGTCATCAATTGAATATATCCCATTCTCCGTGCAGTGTAAACACGTTGAAAGCTGTATCACCCAAATCAACGATAAAACTTAACAACAGAGAAGACAGTCGAAAGCCGAATTCTAATGATAAAATCCGTCATTGTCCTATGATCATTTTCCGGCAGGAAAACTACCAGAACCACACGGCCATTTTGTGGCAGTACTACGCAGGTGTGGGGGGCCAGTTTGTCCAGTTTCCTGAACACAACAGACACTGCGACCCGGATCAACACGTTGTCAGCCCTCTCACTGAGTAGGTTGTACTTGTCTTTCCCGTCCATCATCTCCCTTTTTATCTCTCAGCTCTCACTGAGTAGGCAGTCCTTGTCTTTCCCGTCCATCATCTCCCTTGACATCTCTCAGCTCTCACTGAGTAGGCGGTCCTTGTCATTCTCCTCTATCATCTCCCTTTTCATCTCTCAACTCTCACTGAGTAGTAGGCAGTCCTTGTCTTTCTCTTCCTTCGTATCTCTTTTCATCTCTCAGCCCTCTCACTGAGTAGGCAGTCCTTGTCTTTTCCGTCCATCATCTCCCTTTTCATCTCTCAACTCTCACTGAGTAGTAGGCAGTCCTTGTCTTTCTCTTCCTTCGTATCTCTTTTCATCTCTCAGCCCTCTCACTGAGTAGGCAGTCCTTGTCTTTTCCGTCCATCATCTCCCTTTTTACTCTGTGCTGCATGTCAGCGTTGGGGGCATAGGTAATGCTATTTCTGTTACTGTTGAAGTCTGCGTTCTTCTCATTGCATCCACTTACATATAGAAGGTTTAAAAATACGGTTTATAATTCCAACAATAATGATACAATTTATGCACTCTTCATCGAAATTTAATACGGTTCGACGCCTTGATATCACATGCATGCTTTCCTTTTCGTGACTTGTTGGCTAGCACGCTTTTTCCTCACACGTATCTCGGATGCCAACAGGCGGTGGTTTGCGGACAAGCTAGAGAGGAAGCGAGTGAATCTGGTGCTGCTGGTGGACGCTGGCCAGGATTCCTTGGTCTCCACCAATCCTGGCACTCCAGACAATGCCTTCATCACTCACGTCAGAGCGGTCAGAGAAACCCTGGACACCTTGCTGGACTCGGACAGCGTGAGTGGAGACTTATAATTGGCTTTCAGTGTATCACTAATTACAGGCCACTCATAATAGATAGTTGTGATCACTGTCGTCTGTGCTATTTATTTAACAACTTGGATAATGCTGCTGGAATTCCTTTGTGTGGGGTGACAACAATGAAGCAACGATACAACTGATACAAGCGTTAGACTTTCGAGTTGCAAACTCGTCACTCTTTCTGCTTGTTATCAGAGCTCCCCATTTTACTGAAATGGTATCGCTGTCGTTGCTGTTGTTAACCGTCAGTGGCGTTTGAGTACTCAGTAACCAGGCGATCAGGAAATCAATACATGGAACGAATAAGGTTTTATGACCAGTAATTATAAGGAAGCTGCTGATTATGATTTGGCCGCTGAAGAATTAGTTGTAATAAAATGTTTTACGGTTGTTGTTGCTGTTTAATATACTTGAAACCAAGCTTGTCTATGGGCTGGAGGCCTCCACAATATAGTTTCAAAGTAGTTCCATGTCACTTGATGGGAAACTGCACTTGAACGCATGTTGGCCTGTGATGGTTGTGTGGTGCGCTTTTCGGCAAGTGTTTTCTGTTAACGGAATTTTCTTGCATGAATGCGAGAAGTCTGATAGTTCAATCTATGATGAAATAACAGAAACGCATGTTTGAGATTTTGCCGTTGGTTTTACTCCTTGTTGAGACATCGTGGGCTAGCAACAAGCTTGACCTGCTGACAGGGTGATAAGAAGTAAAACTATCAGCAAATTCTGAGCGTGCGTGCCCGCGTGTGTGCTTGTGTGTGTGTGCTTGTGTGTGTGTGTGTGTGTGCTTGTGTGTGCGTGCGTGCGTGCGTGCGTGTTTGTGTATGTTTGTGTGTGCGTGTGTATTTTGAGAGTGTGTGTGTAAGTGTGTGTGTAAGTGTGTGTGTGTATGTATGTGTAAATACGCGCGCGCGAGTGTGTATATGTGTATGAGTGTGTGGTTTTTTGACTCACATGCGAAGCAAAAGTGAGTCTATGTACTGAGCCGTGTCGTCCGTCCGTCCGGGCGTCCGTCCGGGCGTCCGGGCGTCCGGGCGTCCGGGCGTCCGTAAAAAACTTAAACGTTGGATTTTTCTCGGAGACTATTAAGTCTATCAACACCAAATGTGGCATGATGGTGTATGATGACAAGGCCTCAAAAAACATACATAGTGACTTGACCTTGCTTCAAGGTCAAGGTCACAGGAGCCATAAATGTGGTCTCAAAAACAGTCATTTTTCACATTTTCCCAATTTTCTCCCACGTTATTGAGAATGGCAACCTTAGCTACAAGTGGTATCTAGGTCAAAGCAAGCCCTATCTTTTGATACCAGTTTGGTTGACCTTGCTTCAAGGTCAAGGTCACAGGAGCTCTTCAAAGTTGGATTGTATACATATTTTGAAGTGACCTTGACCCTGAACTATGGAAGATAACTGTTTCAAACTTAATAATTATGTGGGGCACATGTTATACTTTCATCATGAGACACATTTGGTCACATATCATCAAGGTCAAGGTCACTTTGACCCTTATGAAATGTGACCAAAATGGGGTAGTGAACCACTAAAAGTGACTATATCTCATGGTAGAAAGTGCCAATAAGCACCATTGTGCTTCCTATGTCTTGAATTAACAGCTTTGTGTTGCATGACCTTGGATGACCTTGACCTTGGGTCAAGGTCACATGTATTTTGGTAGGAAAAATGTGTAAAGCATTTCTTTGTGTATGATGTCATTGGTAGGTTTAGTTGTTTGACCTTGACCTTGAAGGTCACCTGAAGGTCAAGGTCATATAAAGGTCAAGGTCAAGCATGTGAGTCGTATGGGCTTTGCCCTTCTTGTTAATGTGTGTGCGTGTGTTTGTGCATGTGTGTGTGTGTGTGAATGTGTGCATGTGTGTGTGTGTGTGTGCGTGCGTGTGTGTGTGTGTGTGTGCGTGCGTGTGTGTGTGTGTGTGTGTGCGTGAGTGTGTGTGTGTGTGTGAGTGTGTGTGTGTGTGTGTGTTTGTTTGTTTTAGAGTGAAGCTTTCCGCTACTCATTTCTGCCCTCAGGTGAGCTTTTTAAACTACCAGTAGTGTGTCAAGTAATTGGGATATTTAGCCTGACTAGTAGATTATACAAGCATACGAAAGTATCTTCGTGTAAGTGCCTTTGCTTGCTGGCCTGACACATTGGGAATTTCACTGTAAAACTGATCATATAAATGTTTATAATTCTCCCACGAATGCAGCTTTTTGGGCACGTGATATAGAAACATACCAGCCTTTGCTGCCTAGTTTCCCAACGCATTATGAATGTCACGGTGATGGCACGTTTTGCGACGTTAGTCTTCATGAGCAACTTCGATAGCAGGCAAAATTATATATTTGCGTAATGAAGCATTTTCGAGAGCATCTAAGGTTATCTATTTGCTTCGTGCAGGTAAACGTGGTGACAGTAAACGGCAGTGGCCCTATGGTGTACGACAGCTGTGACAAGAGGCTCCTGGTGGCCAGCCAGAAGAACAGAGACATCCTCGGCAACTTCGCTGCTTCGGTCCATCCCGGTGGTGCGTGTTCATGTTCTGCCTGCATACCTAAACCTTTGTAGTTCTGCCTGCATACCTAAACCTTTGTAGTTCTGCCTGCATACCCAGACCATTGTAGTTCTGCCTGCATACCCAGACCTTTGTAGTTCTGCCTGCATACCTACACCTTTGTAGTTCTGCCTCCATACCTTTGTAGTTCTGCCTGCATATCCAGACCTTTGTAGTTCTGCCTGCATACCTAGACCTTTGTAGTTCTGCCTGCATACCTAGACCTTTGTAGTTCTGCCTGCATACCCAGACCTTTGTAGTTCTGCCTGCATAGCCAGACCTTTGTAGTTCTGCCTGCATACCTAGACCTTTGTAGTTCTGCCTGCATACCCAGACCTTTGTAGTTCTGCCTGCATACCTAGACCTTTGTAGTTCTGCCTGCATACCCAGACCTTTGTAGTTCTGCCTGCATACCCAGACCTTTGTAGTTCTGCCTGCATACCCAGATCTTTGTAGTTCTGCCTGTATACCCAGACCATTGTAGTTCTGCCTCCATACCTAGACCTTTGTAGTTCTGCCTGCATACCCAGACCATTGTAGTTCTGCCTGTATACCCAGACCATTGTAGTTCTGCCTGCATACCTAGACCTTTGTAGTTCTGCCTGCATACCTAGACCTTTGTAGTTCTGCCTGCATACCCAGACCTTTGTAGTTCTGCCTGCATACCTAGACCTTTGTAGTTCTGCCTGCATACCTAGACCTTTGTAGTTCTGCCTGCATACCCAGACCTTTGTAGTTCTGCCTGCATACCCAGACCTTTGTAGTTCTGCCTGCATACCTAGACCTTTGTAGTTCTGCCTGCATACCCAGACCTTTGTAGTTCTGCCTGCATACCCAGACCTTTGTAGTTCTGCCTGCATACCTAGACCTTTGTAGTTCTGCCTGCATACCCAGACCATTGTAGTTCTGCCTGCATACCCAGACCTTTGTAGTTCTGCCTGCATACCTAGACCTTTGTAGTTCTGCCTGCATACCCAGACCTTTGTAGTTCTGCCTGCATACCTAGACCTTTGTAGTTCTGCCTGCATACCTAGACCTTTGTAGTTCTGCCTGCATACCTAGACCTTTGTAGTTCTGCCTGCATACCCAGACCTTTGTAGTTCTGCCTGCATACCTAGACCTTTGTAGTTCTGCCTGCATACCTAGACCTTTGTAGTTCTGCCTGCATACCTACACTTTTGTAGTTCTGCCTGCATACCTAGACCTTTGTAGTTCTGCCTGCATACCCAGACCATTGTATTTCTGCCTGCATACCCAGACCTTTGTAGTTCTGCCTGCATACCTACACTTTTGTAGTTCTGCCTGCATACCTAGACCTTTGTAGTTTACTAGAGACTTCGCATACCGGCGAAAGTGTCTCTAACACAGTTGACATCACGTGATGGAAGGATTTCGTCCGAAAATTTTTAATCAAGAGGCTTGTGGGATAGCCGATCTGCTCCCTGACATACGTCATTAAAGTAGTTCTAAGACTATTTCGCACAATACTCATTACTTACTCTTGTTGAGGCAATAAGCAAGCATTTATTCGATAAAATAAAATGTTTATGTTGAAATGGAAACAAATTTTTGTCATCTGAATGATTTCTGTAAAAAGTGGAGAAAAAATAGTAAGCCTATCAGATCGAACTATTTTTGGCGCAATGCTGTAAAGCGAAAGGTCAAGTCTATTACGCATTCATTGCGAACTGTGCCAGAGTCACTTCTGACTCGGGTTCACAGAATGTACATAGACAACACGAAATGTACTTTACATTTGCAGCTATGTCCGACTGAATTGGACATATATTGATCGTTGTTAAAGCTTTTGTTTTAATTGTGTTTGCTGAGTGCTTGTCTGTCGTGTGTAAATTCTAATAAAGTGAGTCCGCATCGTTAGAGTCAGTGGTATTTCCTTCTGAAAGATCCGTGTATGCGCACTCTTGTGTCGTGTATTTGAGCGCAGTTTCATCTACGAATTTATACAACTTAACAATCTGTATCCACACCACATCTGTTTGTGACCCCTACACACCATCTTTGCAAACCTTTTTTATCTAACACATTCTCGATATTAATTTCATACTTTGGAAGTTGCCCTTGGTTGGCAACTTTATGTACGGACTGTTTCTCTGAGAACACTTATTGCACGACTTTAACTGACCATACAGAATGACGTCGTTCCCACAGTGTACAGCGTGTTTTGCAGGTAATTCCAATTTCACCGCGGCATTGGAATCTGCATATCAGTTGTTCCTGAAAGAGAAGTCTGTGGACAAAGTAAGAAAGTTTCGCTGTTTTAGTCATGAAGCGAGTTGCGTTCGTAATGGCAAGTTTTGCAAGATGATTATATTTTCCACGTTAAGATTACGCATTGTTATCAAATAAGTTTCAAAGAGCACAGACTATTCTTTCTGTGTTTTTTTTAAATCTTTCTCCTTTTCATTGGGTTTTGGGGAAAGTCGAATGGCAGAAGCGGGGGCTAGATCAGTGTCATGCACACAAGATGAAACATTGCCTGTAGCAAATAAATGATTATTTCTTATTTGAGATATGCATGCAGCTGTTGCATACTGCAGTTTTGTCTTTATTTACCAAACGATTCGCTCCGACGCTGTCCCTTTTCATTAAATAAACTTTTTGACAGGTAAAGAAATGAAAAGCGTACTTCCAATATTATTCGACATTTCTATCTCTGTGATGTTCCAGGACCATTTTGCTGCAAGCGAGTGGGTGATCATGATCTTGACAGACGGCGCCTTTCAAGTGGAGGACAGTGAAGACTTTCTGCGACTCGTAGACAACTTCCAGAAACAGCTGGTAAGGAATAAGAAGCTACTGGTAAAAGCAACACTGATTTTTCAATGCACGGTACTCGAGAGTTTGTTCTTTTGTTCAAGTGCTTCACTCCTGAGAGAAACTGACAATACGTGAGAATTTAAGTCCGATAGATGATACAGTATTGTCATTGTGCGGTTGATGCGATTCTCGTTGCTGTTGGCGGACAGTTTTGGCATTTTGTGAATCGTTCATGTCGTAAGCAGTTTAAAATATATATCCAAGCCCATTTTCTTTATATATATATATATAAAATTAAAAATATATAAATTTATGTTCTTTCACCAATGCTTGTACAACTGATGCCATGTTAGTGAAAACATATAACACAGCCCATTTTCAAACATGCATATATTTCTTGTAAATATTGTTGATAGCAATCCAATAAAATTCTCATGTAAAATATTCCGATATGCAATTACGGTAACCTCGTAATTTTCTATGCAGATTTCTCATCCTTCCGACGCCAGATTTGCAGAAAACTTCGGAAGCCTTTGTTTTGTAATGCTAACATCTGTAGACGGATATGTGGTCTCTTGGCTTCAGAACAGGAACGTCAGGCACTTTGTGCACGTGCTGCAAAAGACCTCAGACAACGGCACGGACTTCACACTTCTTTCTCAGCTGGCAGACCAGAACAACCACCTCGTCCCACCCACCCTCTCAGCGTGGCCCGCGGTACGGGAAACCTCTGCCTCTGTGTCTCTGTCTGTCTCTGTCTGTCTCTGTCTCTCTCTGTCTAAATCTGTCTCCATCTGTCTCTGTCTGTATCTGTCTGTCTGTCTCTGTCTGTCTCTGTCTGTCTCTGTCTGTCTCTGTCTCTGTCTGTCTCTGTCTGTCTCTGTCTGTCTCTGTCTGTCTCTGTCTCTATGTCTCTGTCTGTCTCTGTCTGTCTCTGTCTGTCTCTGTCTCTCTGTCTATGTCTGTCTCTATCTGTCTCTGTCTGTATCTGTCTGTCTCTGTCTGTATGTCTGTCTCTGTCTCTGTCTTTCTGTATCTGCCTCTGTCTTTCTGTATCTGTATATGTCCGTCCGTCCGTCCGTCCGTTCGTCCGTCTCTCTGTCTGTCTGTCTGTCTGCCTGCCTGCCTGCCTGCCTGCCTGCCTGCCTGCCTGCCTGCCTGCCTGCCTGTCTGCCTGCCTATCTGCCTGCCTGCCTGTCTGCCTGCCTGATCTTTTTCCCGTTGACCGTGTAAAATGTGTCCACTCTAAAAACGGTACAGAATACTTCCATGAAGATTGAAGAGTGTTGATAAGTGCACATTCACTGTTTAATTAAATGTGTTATTGGCTTCACTTTTTCAAACGTTGAAGTCACTCTGAAATCTGCAAATATTGGAATTGACAGACGAATGATTCTCAATCTGATCACAGCAAGGTACTATGCCTCTGTTTGACCTTTTCCCTTGCAGCCTTACATCTCTCCTGTGGGTCCGCCTGGCCACTTTCAGGTGACAAAAGGAGGCATGGTGGACGACTTCGTGGACGCTGTAGCTACCTTCTACTCGCACCTGCCACACTCTCTCTCCAAAGGCATTGACCTCAGGCTGCTGGCCTCGCCCACACTGGACCGCCAGACAGGTACGCGGACAAAGGGTTGCTGCAGAGCCGTCGTTTAGGGTTTCCCTGCAGTCAGTGATTCACGACACCTCTTCACCTCGTCTTACCTCCCCTTCATTTTACTTTCAACGCAAATGCAAGATTAAACTCACCATTGTGAGAGCGAAGGGCAGTGTGAACACACATTTAGCTAATAAAAAGGCTATTGGATGCTCAAATATACTACGTGTGAACCTCAAGTGATAGTATGCTACCGCAATCTTCATCCTATTTTGTGTGGCAGGTTCACACTCACCATAGTGAATGAAAGCTTGAACGCACACTCGCCCACAACTGAAAGGGTCATGGCAAGCCGTGTTATATTAGGAGAATGCTCAGCTGTATTGCAATGTTCACCAAAGAGTAAACTGCCTAACCAGCATGTTCATAATCTAGTGTAAAATACAGCCACAGACGTTCGATCATCAGCTGGAACCCCATGCAGCCGGGCTTTCGGGGCTCACCCCAGTAGGTCAGGCTGGGGCGGCTCCAAGCAGCTAAAGTAGCTACTGTGGAGCATTGGCATCAATCAGATCCATCCGTGTGTTCAAAACACCCTAGATTGTTTCACAACATCCACCGTATTCCCACTCCTCCCCCTTCCTTTCACTACCTTCTCTCCTCGATCGCACCCCACTTCAAACTCAGCAGTCAACCCACCTACGATCCATCGATCCCCCCAAAATAGTGTATGGTGTCTTTCACGCTGTTATCTCATTCTCAGCTAAGATATTGTGTGCATGGAGCTATTCCAGTGGCTAGATGATCGGCTCCTGCACTAACGAATGACAACAGGAAGCATCCTTGTCTTTTTATTTGACGTGCAGCAGTGCAATGTGTGTGATTGCTGGCTGAATTACATTAATCTGCGGCCATCCTAATTATCATAATAGTCGTTTGCTCTCCAAGACATTTGCATGTTGTGTTATCACTTTCAGGATTACTGAGCACGTTTTCCAAGGCCGTGTACAATGGAAGCACCCTTGCTGGCGTGGTTGCTATAGACGCATCCATGGCCTCCCTCTTTTCACCACTCTCAGACTTCCAGATCGGCACCGACTCCTACGCCTTCCTCATGGACTCAGACAGTGGTTTGTGAACGGTGTCGCTTTAGGTCTGATGAGTTGCAGACGCTAGCGGTTTGTGAATGTGGCTATCGAGCTAGATCAAAATATTGGGAGGAGACTGAAGATATTTACTGGAGCAGTTAATGGTTCAGCAGGAAGTGTGACTGAACCTTGATGGCGAGCATTGTGTTGGAGGGTGATGTCCGAATGATTTTGTGGTGAGTGAGAAAGCAAAGACAAGTTTTTGCCTGGATATGGTGGTAGGTGTTGAAGGTGTTAGAGGTGGTGAAGTGGTGGCAGTATTGAAGGTGTCATGGTTATGTTGATGGTGTCGGTTGTATTGACGGTAACAGTCGTGGCGTTGATGTTGGAAATGGTCTCTTGGTGATGATGGTGGTAGTGGTGATAGTGGTGATGCCACATACTTAGCTTCTATCACGAAAATGAGTCCAAGTGTGTGACCGAGCACAGCGGAACGAGTCATAAGGAACACCAGTCAGTGCAGGAGCACAGCCCTGTAACGTCAGTTGGGGTCAACAAGGTGCATTTTCTGTGTTGGGTATGTTCTGCCTCTATTACCTCTCTAGAATAAATCTGTTGCAATATGCTAATCAAATAAACATGCAATGATATATTAAAATGACTGAAAACAAGGATATAATTAAGGTTCAATTAACCCAACTAAACGGTTTCTCTAGGCGCGATGGTACCTACTCACACCGGTGTAACATACATCGCCACACATCTCGTTCTCTCTACTCTCCTCCTGCAGTGGACATTTCCGTCTAGCATCGTCTCTGTAAGTCTAAGTATCTCAAATGAATCCGTGACGTAAACAGAATTTGAAGTCGGACCAATCAGAAGTGCCGCACTCAGGCTTGTGTAGCCATTTTTTCTCCAAGTTCGCAAATTCTTATGATGTGTTGATTCAAATAGTTGTGCCTTCAAGATGTAACGAGATACAGGCATACGTATATGACGTGTTTTGTGGAGCTCAGTCACGTTATGACTGCATGTTTACGTAGTGACACGTCTAAAATACTTTGGCTTCAATTTCCTTCTCTTGTCGCTCCAGGCCGGGTGTTGCTCCACCCCAAACTGGCCCCTGCCTGGGAGGCCAAAAAAGAGGACCCTGTCTTCCCTCAGCTGGAAGTGGTAGAACCCATGCTGTCCAATGAGCAACGTGAACAACTTCAAAAGGCCGGTACCATGGTGCTCCAGATGCAGGCAAAGGTAAGAGGTCATATATTGCACCCCTTTGTCTGGCCATGGCAATAACATCGTGCCCGCTGCAGACTTTTCCCCTGAAGCAAATTCTGCCTGTTTGTTTTAACGTTCTGGGGCATGAGTTGCAGGTATTATGCTTTACTTTCTTAATTTCTTATCAGAAACTTAATGACTGCTAAAAGTGAGGTAGATGTAATTGGAGAGGCAATCTGGCGGTACTGCGCAACCGGAAAGTAGGTATCAACTCTGTTACAGTACATCGTATGCAATGAATTTCCATTACGCAAGAAATCTGTATTCTACGTTTTTACTCTATCTTTACGTCGTCATCAAGGAAATCTATCACTGCCCTTGCAAACAGACTCAGAGCCCTGCCAAAGTTAACACACGTTCCTTGATACTTCCTGACACAAGAAGTCTTCCATCACGGATCCCTGGTACCTCGTTCTCCAGGTCACGCCTGGCCGCAGCAGCTACGGAGACGGGGGCGTGGTAAGCAGCCTGAGGGATGCCAGGTTGCTGTACGCCAGGGTGGGAAACACAACCCTGGTGGCAGTCCTCGTGGCCTTCGTGCGCGACTTGGAGTCCATTGTCCCCACCCAGGTACAGAGTGCAGAGGTTAGGGTGTAGATGTGTGTCTACTGCTTGTCTCTCCATTTTGCACTGAAGCAAAAGGGGAAAGACTCTTGCATAACTATGTAGTAGTAGATTGGAGCAACCTCCCTTGCTATATCTTTTTCTTCGTTTCCAATCAATAGATGAGCGGAGATGGAGAAATATTTCAGTGACCATTCAGGCTTTTCAGTATTGTAATTGAATGTGTGCATCCTCAAGCCAGAACACCAGGCAAATATGGCTCCTGCTATGACAGTCTCTAAAGAACCACGATGTAACTTTTTATGTGAAGAACAGCTTGCTTTTTATATACATGAAAAGAGAGGTGGGAGACCACCACTGATTTTAAATGGCACGAAACAACAACAAACAGTTTAATTACACATTCTTTGATATGTTTCTAAGACCCATGTGTACGTGGTTGGATACGTTCCATACCAAATACTGCAGTATTAACTGTGCAAAACAGAAAGGTGACATCGCTGGAATTAACTTATAGGATATTGGATATACTCTGGCACTCATTGTGTGAACACGTAGAAAAATATATCCAATATCCTATAAATTAATTCCAGGGATGTCACCATTCTGTTTTCACACCATGGGACTTCTTTCAGTCCATTTTCTACTGCGTATCCAAATGTTGGGCAACGTTTACCTTGCATGTCAGCAGACTGTGCACATGGTTGCTTCGGCAACGCTCTCTGTCGTGACAGCACGCCAACTACGAGGGCGCCACCTACCACCGTCTGGACGTTCTCAGCAAAGGTCCGCAACCCCCGGATTCCTGCTCCAGACTAGATTCCTTTGTCCTCTACAACGCGTCCACTGTTAAGGTCGGGTGCATCAAGACCAGGACACCTTGTGTCTCGCCAAAACTCGCATAACGCAACTCCAGCGCACTACGCCCCATTTTGACTCCCTTCCTATTTACCTCATCCTATCTAGTCCCATTATAGTCCATGCCGCTCCACCCCATTCCATCTCATCGCAGCCCGTATCACTAGTTCCTACTCAGCTCTCCATAACTCTCCACCCCATTCCATTCTACCCCGCCCTTTCCATCCCGACTCCATTACATTTTATTTTATCTCTTCCCTTCCCATTTCATATCATCCGAGGCAACCCCCCCCCCCCCCCCCCCCACGCCCACCCTCTCCCCCCTAAACAAAATTCTTTTCCCCGTATCATCCTACCTTCTTTCATCCCATCCCAAAGCGTTCCGTTACATTAAACCCATTACACCTGCTCCATTATACCCTACTCCATGAGACCCCACACAGACGATATTACATCGTATTGTATATCAGTGTATGTAACTCTCTTCCCATTCTACTTCATACAAAGCCACCCCATCCCAGCTATCTCAACCCATTCCATTTGTATCACCTTATCCCATCTCACACAGCCACACCACAATGGCAAACAAAGGGGACGAAAGTGTTGGGGCACCGCAAAGAAAGAGAAAAGCTGCTGTGGCAATTCCTTTGAGAGAAGAAATATGACATATGCTGGTGTTGCACGATAGTTTTCACTTTTTTCATACTTTCAAATGCCAAATATAGAAGGCATGCAGCACACATGCACTCAAAAAAAATCTTAACATGAATCTATCCCCCTCTTGTTTGTCTGCAGCAACATCTCATGACGGGAAAGCTCTATCCGGAAATCTGCTGGTATTGCAAGATTTGCATACATCCCGTGCTGCACTGACACCTCCCTTACCGTTGGAATGTAAGGTTGCATACATATACATGTTCACACGTTTTTCTTTCAAACACTAAACAAAGCATGCATTCAGCACGCACACACTATAACACATTTTGTTTTCTGATTTATTAAAAAAAAAACACCTCCATATGTTTCTTGTTTGCTTATGGTGACAGTTGGCACCCTGGGTGTTCGAGTCGCCGTTGCAGTACCGCTATGGCGAGGAGTCCGTCGGAGACGTCCAAATCCTGAACGCCTTTCTGCTCAAGTCCGGGTCAGCCAATTCCCTCCTTTGTGACGGTGAGCCAACGTGGATCTGAGTTCATGCGAATATCTACAGTAAATCGTTCTGGACCTTAACTTTCGGTGGAGACCCAGGAATGAAGTGGAAGTCTCACGCTTACTGTGTTGTTTTGTGTAGGTTGCTTGTGATTGTACCTATGTACGTGTATTTATATGCGCGTGCGTGTGTGTGAAAAAGCAATATACTCTTTCAGTGGTATTCATATGCGAAGAGAAAGAGAAAGAGAGAGAGAGAGAGAGAGAGAGAGAGAGAGAGAGAGAGAGAGAGAGAGAGAGAGAGAGACAGAGAGACACAGAGACACAGAGAGAGACAGACGGACGGTCAGACAGACAGACGGACAGACGGACAGACGGACAGACAGACAGACAGACAGACAGACAGACAGACAGACAGAGACAGACAGACAGACAGACAGACAGACAGACAGACAGACAGACAGACAGACAGACAGACAGACAGATCAGACACAGAGAGGAAGAGACAGAGAGTTGAGGGGGGGGGAGAGAACATTTTAACGACAAAAGGTTGCGATATAAAAGGATAATTTGGGAGTCAAGAGAAAGCCGCCATAAGCAAGGAGCAATTTGTTGAAATGTCTACGTACAACTTCAGAGTACGTGGAGCCACTCAAACACGACCTGAGAGTGACGGGCACAGTTCCCGTGGACTCCCTGTGGCAGCCCACGGCCAATGACGTCATCGAAAGGTGAGATCCAAGTGTCAGTCATCAGTGACCATCACTGGAAACATTCATTCATTCATTCATTCATTCATTCATTCATTTATTCATTCGTTCATTCATTCATCATTTGATTCATTCATCAATCCATGATTCATTCATTCATCCTCTCTCTCTCAGTTTGTCTCCTTCTCTGCCCCCTCCCCCCTCTAAGTATATTCATGAGTGTGTGTGTGTGTGTGTGTGTGTGTGTGTGTGTGTGTGTATGTGTGTGTGTTTGTGTGTGTGTGTGTGTTTGTGTGTGCGTGCGTGCATATGTGTGTGTGTTTGTGTGTGTGCGTGTGTGCGTGCGTGTATGCGTGCATGTGTGTGTGTGTGCGTGTTTGTGTGTGTATGTGTGTTTGTGTGTGTGTGTGTGTGTGTTTGTGTGTTGGAGTGTGTTGGAGTGTGTGTGCGTGTGTGAGTGGGTGGGTGGGTGGGAGGTGGGGGTGAGGGTGTTGTATTTATGTGTGGGTGTGGGTGTGTGGATGTGTATGTGTGTGTGTGTGTGTTTGAGTGTTGGAGTGTGTGTGTTTGTGTGTTGGAGTGTGTGTGTGTGTGTGTGTGTGTATGTGTGTGTGTGTGTGTGTGTATTTATGTGTGGGGGTGGGGGTGGGGGTGTCTGTCTGTGTGTGTGTGTGTGTGTGTGTGTGTGTGTGTGTGTGTGTGTGTGTGTGTGTGTGTGTGTTTATTTCTGTTACATCCGTGTGATATACTAATCAATCCTGTCAAAGGTCAGGACCCGAAGTGAAGCTGACTGAGATGCCCGGGTATTGCAGGTTTATGGGAACCTCCACTGGATTGTTACGGGTTTATCCTGGAGTCCCCCTGTATAACAGTTATGACCACACAAACCAACTCTGGTAAGTCTAGCACCACGAAAGAAAGCGGAATATATATACGAGATATGCATGTACATGTACGTTAATACAACGATCCAGAGGTATATTCGCATTTATATCTGTAATTTTACATTCTGTAGTCGTTTTGCAATTATTCTATGAGGAATTTTGTACCGATATGCTACAGTAGATACTATAATATTTTTCTTTACACATATTTTATAACAGACGAAGGTGAAAAAGTATTGTTCGCGAATTATCCGCATTAAAAAACCATATTGCGTTAATGAATGGGGCTTGGTTCAAGTGTCGGCAGGGGCATTAAGCGTACCTGATTAATCTACCTCTCACACTGTTTCAGGTACAAACGCAGTGTGCGAAGCCCAAACGAGCTGGTTTTCACACCTGGAAAGTTCGGGTTTCACTTGAATGACGACGTCATTGTCATGACTAGAGCTTTGTGGGAAAACAAGTAAGGAACGAAAGTGTTTATTTTGGTCTACTTGCCTTAAAATGACTGTCAACAGTACTGTCTGGACAAACGTGTGTGACAACGTTTCTCTACACCACTACAAGCAAACTTTATTTGGACACGGCTTGTGGTTGTTGTTCTGGTTGCACTGAACTATTCTCAAATCTTTCCTGCCGTGAATCAATAGGTTTGCACCTTTGCTGAGTTGGTATTCGAATGCGATTCGTTTCCAGGGGCAACCAGACCAGAGGAGACATACATGACAAGGTGCACGGTGTCGTGGCTGCCACTCTCACTCACCGTCACCTTATGGCGCGCTTTCTCAACAAGGTAAGCTGGAAAAGGGACAGGGACAGATACGCACACACACACACACACACACACACTAACTCACTCGCTAACTCACTCACTCACTCACTCACTCACTCACTCACTCACTCACTCACTCACTCACTCACTCACTCACTCACTCACTCACTCACTCACTCACTCACTCACTCACTCACTCACTCACTCA
>JAWQFJ010001430.1:110000-112500 GCA_034096865.1 Theodoxus fluviatilis
CTCGGCATGCCTGCTGCGAACGTGCACCCTTGCCCCCAGCTGTGTGTCGCAATGTAAGTTGTCTTTCCTGATGCAATGAGGCAATTTCGTATGCAATCGTTTTCCTAGCACTGCCACATACCTTTTTATATCTTTCCCTCACACCTATGACTATAGTATTCAGAATGGTTGACGACTATCATAAACTGGAAACAGCCCTGTTAATTTATGAAAGCGACTCCTTCTGTAAAGGTACTTATAATTATTCTTCTCTGTCCTAATAGTCGATGACATAACCTGCCATCTTCTTGAAATATGCAAACAAATTTAACTGGTAGAAAAGTCATGTGTCGATATTTTAAATATTAAATTCCAAACCCAGTGAAAGTGACCACTCTTTCACAACGAATTTCCACCGTCAGCATCAGTAGCTAGGGGGTCCACATTGCACCTTGCGTGGATGCTTTGAGATTTTGAAGCCGGGGAAGGTGTTGCTCTCCTGCCATCCTGCCATTTCTGAATGGAGGCAGGCCTCCCTTCTCTCCCATGCTTTCCATGGCATTTAGATCTCGTCGGGTGCGCCCGTGACCGCGGTACTGGCAGAAGCCTCTAGTTTAAGCCTCTGTGACCATGAGTTCTAGCTCATGAGGAAATAAGCAAGGTTTTCACTCTGTTTAAAAATCCTTCGATGCACTATGAAGTGCATAACCACACAGCAGAGCACAATTCAACCTCTTGCATTTAATATCTTCCAGAACAGTACAAGCTGATTGCGAGTCTAAACCACACTGCGAATGGACAAGCGATACATACCCCGTTTGTGTACGGCGCCATGTGCCAAAGTCACCAACAACAACAACTAACACTGGAACGTCTTTTTTCCCTGCCTATTCTTCTAATACGGTCACTTCTAGAAGCCCTACCCCCATGACTGAAGACAGCACTTACAGTGGCACTTTTCCCACGTCACCTTCTCCTGTGATGTCGACTCAGGGCAGTACTTCCCCTCACCCTGCCCAGAACACAGCAGAGCCATCAAGTGGCAACTCTCCGTAAGTTCCAGGCTTCATTGACATGACATAATCCCTGCGTTCCGTGTACTCTGCTTCATCTCTGCTACGATGTAGCAGCCTCAAAAGTTTTGATTGGCTGGTTTTATTTAATAACTTTAAAAGCACATTATCATTAATATTATAGGGTTTTGGAGGCCCTCTTTGAATACACGAATCCCCAATATTATTTCACACTCAAATTTATCACTCTTGATCGAAGAAACGACTTAATAAAAGTATTAGGGTCGAAAATCATTCATACACAATCTTTGGTGACGTTTCAGCCAGTGGCAGAGGTCAATTTCCTGTCAAGGTCGCGCAGCAGCTAGAGCATCTGTGCGCCACTTGCTGTGCCTAGCAACGATGAAACTACAGAACTCGTAGCCGCATTTGATTGGCTCATACTAAACACAACTAATTGGAAGTCACTCCACGGACTTGCACTGTAAACATGCTTCGAACCATGGAGTTTACATACCATGGAAGTGGCAAACGTGCCGATTGCTGTCACATTTCGAAGAAATAAATGATTTTGTGCTCTCATCACCGTGGCAGAGTGGATTGTATGTCTTGGTTTGATATTTGTAGAAAACGTCGGCATTTATACCCATGAGTGTAACGATTTAGCAGACGACACACATGTTTGGATTCCCTTGACCTTCCTCTATGACTAGTGATGGTTACCTCCCTTTTGTTATTAATGGATTTTCGACCCTAATGCTTTTATGAAGCTGTCTATTCGATGAAGAGGGATATAAATGAATGTGACATTATTTAGGGGATCCATGTATCCAAAGAGGGCCTCCAAAACTCCCTACTTTTAATGGTAACGTGCTTTAAAAATAATTAAAGAAACCGACCAATCGAAACTCCTGAGCCTGCTACACCGTAGCAGAGATGAAGCAGAGTGCAACGGAACGCAGGGTTCGTGTCTGCTGTATCTGCCTTGCAATACAAGTTTGTCCTAGTTACGTATATGAATGCAATCCGCAGTAAATAGCACAGAAGATGACTAGATTCAAAACACGTACTATTTATGTACATCTACATGCATTCTAGTGTTATGTAATCACAGTTGCTGGATAGATAGGCTTACATAAATTTCATGTTCGTTGGTTTTGCTTTGTGAAATTTGAAGTGCCTCACAATTGGTTGGGTTTTTAAAAACCAAAAATCTGCTTCAATTCATGCCACTTTTCCTTCCATTCTTACATTTGTCTTGTTACCATATATCGTCATCTTTGTTGTCACAATCATTGTCGCCATTGTGGTCGTTGTCGTCGTCGTCGTCGTCGTCGTCGTCGTCGCAAACAATTACAATCTAGCCGCGGCAATCATCTTAAACGTAGGCGTATTTATCTTGTTTGATAAGTGTCGTGGTCGTCTTGCCTGGGTGGTGGGGGTGGGGGTTGGAGGTGGACGGGGGTGGTGGAGGTGGTGGTGGTGGTCGAAGGTGATGGTGGAGGTGA